>RXON01002196.1:0-76687 GCA_009667805.1 Leptobrachium leishanense | reverse complement strand
TTTTTTCTCATTGCATTTAATGGAGCGGGGGGGGCTAGGTTTGATGCCAGTTTGCTTAATCAATAATGTTTGGCTCGGGCCAGATTATGTTTTTTCTGATAGAGAACAGTCTAATTAATAGAAAACTAGTCAGTTTGGGGTGAGCCAAGATGATTTTCATTGAGAAAATCATCAGTTACTTATTTTTGTCATTGCATTAATGGAGCGCGGGGGGGGGCTAGGTTGATGCCAGTTTGCTTAATCAATAATGTTTGGCTCGGGCCAGATTATGTTTTTTCTGATAGAAAGAACAGTCTAATTGATAGAAAACTAGTCCGTTTGGGGTGAGCCAAGATGATTTTCATAGAGAAAATCATCAGTTACTTATTTTTTCTCATTGCATTTAATGGAGCAGGGGGGGCTAGGTTTGATGCCAGTTTGCTTAATCAATAATGTTTGGCTCGGGCCAGATTATGTTTTTTCTGATAGCGAACCGTCTAATTGATAGAAAACTAGTCAGTTGGGGTGAGCCAAGATATTTTCATAGAGAAAATCATCAGTTACTTATTTTTTCTCATTGCATTTAATGGAGCAGGGGGGGCTAGGTTTGATGCCAGTTTGCTTAATCAATAATGTTTGGCTCGGGCCAGATTATGTTTTTTCTGATAGAGAACAGTCTAATTAATAGAAAACTAGTCAGTTTGGGGTGAGCCAAGATGATTTTCATTGAGAAAATCATCAGTTACTTATTTTTTGTCATTGCATTTAATGGAGCGGGGGGGGGTAGGTTTGATGCCAGTTTGCTTAATCAATAATGTTTGGCTCGGGCCAGATTATGTTTTTTCTGATAGAGAACAGTCTAATTGATAGAAAACTAGTCCGTTTGGGGTGAGCCAAGATGATTTTCATAGAGAAAATCATCAGTTACTTATTTTTTCTCATTGCATTTAATGGAGCAGGGGGGGCTAGGTTTGATGCCAGTTTGCTTAATCAATAATGTTTGGCTCGGGCCAGATTATGTTTTTTCTGATAGAGAACAGTCTAATTGATAGAAAACTAGTCAGTTTGGGGTGAGCCAAGATGATTTTCATAGAGAAAATCATCAGTTACTTATTTTTTCTCATTGCATTTTAAGAGGGGGGGGCTAGGTTTGATGCCAGTTTGCTTAATCAATAATGTTTGGCTCGGGCCAGATTATGTTTTTTCTGATAGAGAACAGTCTAATTAATAGAAAACTAGTCATTTTGGGGTGAGCCAAGATGATTTTCATAGAGAAAATCATCAGTTACTTATTCATTTTCTACCATTGAAACGAGTGGGGGGGGGCAGTTATCTGGATAAATTTATTTCATCATATGAATGTTTTAGAATTGTCCAATTGTTCGATATACTTTTTATTGACATTATTCTTTGAGGAATAAGATCTTGGCGAATAAGCAGCCAATTTCAGTCACTGAATAGGAAGCTGCCTGAATAAGAAGCTATCTTCAGTGGGAGAATAAGAAGCTGGCCGAATAAGGAGCTAACTTCAGCTTCATCATTACAAGTGAAAAGTGGACCAATAAAAGCAGGATCTTTGTATATCACAGGAGATGCAGATAAATTCTTGTGATGGAACAGCTGCCACAATATTCCTATACTTTAATTTTGTTTTCCCTGTATTTATATGTAGGAATTCCCTTAGGATTATTGTAAAATGTTCCCAGTAATGTGTAACAGATCGGAGCCCGGACAACGTTGTTACAGATCAGCTACGCTGCAGGGGTAGCTCCGTCTACGGCGCCGAGTCTTGCTGGAGAGCTTAGCCGGGTAGCGAGCTAGCAAGGTGGAGAGAGATTGACAACGGTCCCTGGATGGTCTGGAAGTGAAGGATTCAGTGATAATGCCCTCCCAAATACTAGTCGTGACTCACTATAGGTTTAAGCAAGTTGGTTGTTTAATGACAAACAGAACATACACTGTCCTTTTATATGGTACAGTCCCATTGTTCTCTCCTATGCCCGCCCCCAGACCGCTCCGGCACCCCCTTTACACCTTGGGTAGCTCCGGTCCCTGGGCTGCTTCCCTGAAAGAAGCTACCCGATCTGTCCAGAGGGGTCAGAACGCCATCACATAGACTGCGGTGCAGGGGCTGACAGGCTCCGGGCAGGAGGGGGATTTCTAGTGGGATGGAGTGGTTCTCCTGGACGAATCCTCTCCAAACTTGCCACACACCAAGCTACCATCCCTGGGGTCCTATGGTCCAAAAAGCACCTTGCTCAGGCTAAAGGGGGCTCCAGGGCAAGCAGAGGAACTCATGTCAGGTTTTGGCAATTTGCCAGCGGCTTTCTGCTACAATGTTGCCCTTTACCTACCAGCAGAATCGGTAAGGCATCTTGCAGGGAAAACACAATTAAATATGACCTTGGGGACACTTTACAGCACATCTAACAGGGGAATTCGTTTGGATAAATAAAGGGCAAACAAAATACATCAAAACAGATCCTAAATTATAGAAACAAATTTAACCTTTTAAATGAACGAATAGCTACAACATAATAATCTTTTTATCCACGTGGCGGCCGTTCGTCACATAGCTCCCCCGAGTCCAAAGATGGCAGACCCGGTGAGACCCTTAGTCGGGTCCGCTTGGGGATGTCCATGAAAGTCAGTGCTCACCTTTCATGTTCGGTCTGACGAGATAGACCATCTGCATTGGCATTGTGTTTTCCAGGCCGATACTGAATGGAGAAATTAAAAGGCTGTAGTGCAAGGCTCCACCGCAGAAGTCGGCCATTGTCTCCGGCCACCCAGTTCAGCCATACCAGGGGGTTATGATCCGTGAGGACGGTGAAGGAGCGCCCGTATAGGTAGGGCTGAAGTTTCTTAAGTGCCCATACAAGGGCTAAACATTCCTTTTCGATGGCATCGTAGGCGACCTCCCTGGGTAATAGCTTCCGGCTGAGATAGGCAACAGGGTGGTCATGTCCATCTTCTCCCACTTGTCTCAGCACTGCTCCCAATCCGAACATGGAGGCATCTGTGAGAACGACAAAACGTTTAGTTGGATCGGGAGCGGCTAGTACGGGTGCCTCCACCAATGACAGTTTTAACTGTTGGAAGGCTCCCTCACACTCCAGGGACCACAGGACTTGCCGGGGAAGGTTTTTGCGGATGAGGTCGGTCAGGGGTTTGGCAATGGCGCTGTAATTGGGTACAAAGCGTCGGTAGAACCCTGCTGTCCCTAGAAATGCTAATACCTGGGTTTTGGTGCGGGAAGTAGGCCAATGGGCAACGGCTTCGATTTTGGCTGGTTCCGGGTGCTGCTTCCCGCAACCCATCCTATGCCCTAGTTACTGGACCTCTGACATCCCTATGTGGCACTTGTCGGGTTTGATGGTCAGCCCTGCCTCCCTTATGCGGTCCAGTACGGTTCTCAAGTGGACTAGGTGTTCCTCCCAGGTATTGCTAAAAATGGCAATATCGTCTAGGTAGGCACTCGTAAAGTCCTGCATTCCGTCCAGCAGCTGATCCACCATGCGTTGAAAGGTGGCTGGGGCATTCTTCATCCCAAATGGCATGACCCGAAATTGGAACAGACCAAATGGGGTAATGAATGCCGATTTTGGCACATCTTCTGCGGCAAGGGGAATCTGCCAATAGCCCTTACACAGGTCAATGGTGGTGAGGAAGTTCCCCTGGGCAATGCGGTCGAGGAGCTCATCTACCCGGGGCATGGGGTAGGCGTTGGTGACCGTGTGCTCATTCAGCCTCCTGTAGTCAACACAGAACCTGGTAGTGCCATCCTTTTTGGGGACTAGGACCACCGGAGATGCCCACGGGCTATCTGATGGATCTATTACCCTGAGATCCAGCATCTCTCGGATCTCCTGCTTCATCCCGTCCTTTACTGCATCCGGGATGCGGTACGCCCTCTGCCTCAAGGGGGTTTGAGCTTGGGTATCAACCCGATGCAGCGCTACAGTAGTGTAGCCGGGGCGGGACGAGAACAAGTCTTGATGCTCCTGGAGCAACTGTTGAGCCTGTTCTCTGTGGCGTGAACTAAGTCCCTCACCAAGCCGGACATCAGCTACCCCTCCTTTGGCTCTAGGATCCCCTGGCAGCACCGGTAGGGGGAGTCCCTCCAGGTCCCCCACATCCGGAGCACAGATTGCGGCTACTGCCTCTTCCCTCTCATGATGATATGGCTTCAGCATGTTCACATGAAAGTTTGTTGGATCTTTTCATTGGAACAGCTGGCTGCTATGAAGGTGGTATCGCAGAGTTTCTCTATAATTTTGTACGGTCCCTGTCAAGCTGCCTGGAGCTTATTCTGTTTGACCGGTTGGAGAGCTAACACTTTCTGTCCTAACTGGAAGGTGCGGTCCCTGGCCGACCGGTCTTACCACCTCTTCTGCCTTGTCTGTGCGGCTTTGAGATTGTCCCGGACCAGGGCGGTCAATCTTTTGCAGCTGATCCCTGAACTCGAGTACATAGTCTATGACCGATGTCCTTTCTTCAGACAGAGTACCCTCCCAATGTTCCCGGAGCAGGTCCAATGGGCCTTGGACCCTTCGGCCGTACAGCAGCTCAAAGGGAGAGAAGCCGGTGGCTTCCTGGGGGACCTCCCGGTATGCAAAGAGGAGGTGGGGTAGGTGGCGTTCTCAGTCCTTATGGGACAGGGTGAACGTGTGGAGGAGCTGTTTTAAGGTACCATTAAACGCTCACAGAGCCCGTTGGTATGCGGATGATACGGGGAGCTGTACAGGGGTTTAATCCCGCACAGTTTCCAGAGCTGTTGAGTAACCTCGGCCGTGAACTGCGTGCCCTGGTCGGACAGGATTTCCTGTGGAAATCCAACCCTTGAGAATATGTGGAGCAGAGCACCAGCTACGGTCTCTGCCTGGATATTCCGTAGGGCTATGGCCTCGGGGTACCGGGTAGCGTAGTCAACTACGGTTAGGATGTATTTCGTCCCCGTAGTGCTAGGCACCGCTAAGGGCCCTTTCAGATCTACTGCCACCCTCCTAAATGGCTCTTCCACTATGGGTAGGGGTCTCAGTGTGGCCTTAGCTCTGTCCCCTCGCTTCCCTACTCTCTGGCATATCTCGCAGGTCCAGCAGTAATCCCTCACATTGCCAGATAAACCAGGCCAGAAGAAGCTCTGGGTCAGGCGATGCAAGGTTCTGCATCAGCCCCACTTCGACATCCCGAGCTCCGGTGCCCCAGTCCAGGTGGACACGAGCTGTGGGGATTCGGTACACGTTGCCGCCTGCCACTCAGATAGCCACTGGTGGCTGCAGGGGGAACAAGGTGTGGCTTAGCCAAAGTAAGAGTGGCCCCGGTATCCCAAAGTCCTTGTACTGGCTGGCCATGGATCCGGACAACTTGTTGATGGTGACGACGGTTGTCTGCGGCAGCAGCTTGTATCGGGTTGGTCTCATGCAGGATTACGCAGTCCTCCTCAGGGGAGGTAGTCAGCATCAGGTCCGGATCATGTTGACTGCAGTATGCCGCGGCCCTGGCCGGAGGGTACTCTGGACGAGCTGCCGGTGGTCGGGCCCGGTTCAGGGGGCAGCAATCTCGGATATGTCCGATTTGATTGCACCCAAAGCACCTGGGCCCAGTTCGCTGTTGTTGAGAGGGAGGTTGGTGCCTGGGGTGTTCTGTGAGGGCAGTCCGGGGTTGCGTGAGAATCGTCTCAGGCCGGGGTGTGGGTCGCGTCGCGACTGGGTTGAAGCATTCCTCCGAGCATAGTTGTATTCATCTGCAAGGCGGGTGGCTTCAGGTAGCGTGAGGGGTCTTTGGTCCCTGACCCAGTCCCGCACCTCCGGAGGGGTACAGTGGTAAAACTGCTCGAGTAGGATGAGGTGAGTGAATTGGTCCAGAGTGGTCGCCTGACACCCCTGGACCCAGTTCTTAACGGCCTACTGCATCCTGTGGCCCCACTCTGTGTAACTGTCTATGGGGCCTTTCTGGAGGTTTCGGAACTTAAGCCGATAGGCTTCTGGAGTGAGGTCATAGCGGGCAAGGAGATGTTCTCTTACCCGCTTGTAGACAGTGCAGTCCTCGTCTGCCACGGCCCGAAATGCCTCATCTGCTCTCCCGGTGAGTTTGCTTGCCAGGATGGGAACCCAATCTGTGGTATCGACCGCCTGTAGCACACACTGCCATTCAAAGTCCTGCAGAAAACCATCAATTTCTTCGCATCCTTCCGTGAACATTTTGAATGCTGCATAGGGGATTTTGTGCCTGGGAGCTGTTGTGGCATGCTGGGACGTGGTGGACCCTCCAGACCGGTGTTGAAGCTCGGCTTTGCGGAGCTGGTCAGTATCTGCCAATATGCTGGTGTAACGGATCACCGCAACCCTGCATGGGTAGATCCGCCGTAAAGCGCCGAGCTTGTCTGGAGGTGTAGAGTCAGGGGTAGCGGACTGTATGAATTTGGCGGTGATTAAGCGCTTTTGCACGATCCTTAAAGCGTTGCGGTTCCCCAAGCCCTGTTATCCCCAATTACTAGCCGAGGCAGGAGTAAAGGTTCAAACAGGTACCAGTTTATTTAACATGGGGGATGTAGCAGTTCAGCTACCCTGCAGGGGTAGCTCCGTCTGCGGCGCCGAGTCTTGCTGGAGAGCTTAGCAGGGTAGCGAGCTAGCAAGGTGGGAGAGAGATTGGCAGCGGTTCCTGGATGGTCTGGAAGCGAAGGATTCCGTAAAGCTGGCTTCTTCAGTGATTATGCCCTCCCCAAATACTAGTCGTGACTCAGTACAGGTTTGAAGGTAAATCAGAATGTTTAATTGAAAGCAGAACATACACGGTCCTTTTATATGGTACAGTCCCATTGTTCTCTCCCATGCCCGCCCCCAGACCCCTGGAGTGAATTCTGCACAGTGGCTAGCCATAGCCCAGGTTCTGATTGATTGGTTCCAAGACCATTGAGAGGACCTGAAAGAAGCCTGCAGTCTTCACTTGGGTCCACTGGTTGTATGCAGATGAAGTCTTGACCTCACAGTGACCACATACAGTGATTTACATAACCCATTGTAAAGGGAATCAGATAGTGGGTGGTTGAGACAATGTGACTCCCAGTCTTTCAGACCAGGTAAACGGATAACACATAAACAAAGAGAAAGCACCTTTGCATAATCCACAAGTTACACAAACCTATTGTACATTCTATAGGAAGGAAATTATTTGACTTTAGTGGCAGGTAGTGTTTTTAAAAACCACATTTAACTAAAGAAATATAAGTCTATTTAAAGCTAAAAATGAGCAATTGACAATACATTTAACCATACAATATAACTGAGCATAAACTAGCAGGATCGGTGCAGGGGAAAAACATGATTAATTAGAAGTCTAGCCACAGTTTTACATTAAATTTAACAAAGGAAATTAGTTCCTATAAATAAAGGGTAAATGAAATATAACAAAATAAGAATGAAATTAAACTAAATAAATCCTGTGGCGGCCGTTCCGTCACAGGGGATACAGGGGTATTTATGGGGAATGAAAAAATTGTTCTCTCCTGGCCCGCCCTCAGTCCTCCTGCGGTGATCTTTACCTTTACCTCGAGCCCTTGCCCAATCTGCCTTGGTTAACCTGGGGGACCCCTGCTGTGCACAGCCCTTATCTCGGATCTTGGCGCCAGCTCGTCTGTCCCCGCCTCCCAGAACCTCTCCCTGTCCGGGCAGCGCCCGGACCCCCCTGTGGTGTGAGCGCTCCTTTGTCCGGGCGGCTCCCTGTGGCTTTCAGCTGTGGCTTACCAGGGATTTTGGGGTGATCCCCTGGGAGCAGCGGCACGCTGGGGGTACAGCCTGGTAGCTCGGGTCCGGGGGCTGGTTCAGTCCAAAAAGCACCCTGGTCGGATCAACGGAGCCCGAGCTGTGGAGGGGGAAAGTCCAGCGGCTGTACCCGAGCAAGAGTCACTGTTTGCCTACCGCGCTCCCGGCGAGGGATCCCTGGTCGGCGTTCGGGTTTCCTGGGGCGCTTCGTTCTGAAATTCGCACCCCCGTAAGAACCTATTTTTAGGAGCGTACTGGCCAAGAAGCGCTCTTCTGTGTGGTTTCCACACTGCGGGGTAAGGCGGGCAAGTTTGGGCAGCTTGGCAGAGACAGTTAGCGGCGGCTCGAAGCATTCACAGACCGGGCGTCTTCCCGGGGCTGTGGACAGGCGGGGAACAGGTCAACAATGGGGAGAATTACAGGGGGAACTTATAAAAATACAACCTAACAAATTCTTTAATACACCACACCAAATCAACATTTTAAGAATTTGTACCGCGCTACGGTATAGTGGCGGCCTTTCCATCACACATCTCCCCAAGTTTCCAATTGGCAGACCCGGTGAGACCCTCTTCGGGTCTGCTTTTGGATGTCCATGGCCCCCACCCACCCTAAGTTTCAAGCTCAGGCTGGCGGGATAGTCCGTCCGCATTGCCATTTTGCATCCCAGGCCGGTACTGGATGGTAAATTTGAAGGGCTGGAGGGCAAGACTCCACCGCAAGAGCCTGCCGTTGTCCCCGGCCACCCGGTTCAGCCATACCAGGGGTTTGTGGTCCGTGAGGACCGTGAAGGAGCGCCCATACAAATACGGTTGCAATTTCTTCAGTGCCCATACCAGGGCAAGGTACTCCTTCTCGATGGCCGCATAAGCCACCTCCCTGGGTAAATGTTTCTGGCTGATGTAGGCAACCGGGTGGTCGTGCCCGTCTTCACCGACCTGGCTCAGCACTGCTCCCAATCCGAATATAGATGCGTCTGTGTGGACAACAAAACGTTTAGTGGAATCAGGAGCAGTCAACACGGGGGCATACACCAAGGCTCGCTTGAGCTGCTGGAAGGCTTCTTCACACTCAGGGGACCACAGTACCTGTCGGGGAAGGTTCTTGCGGGTCAGGTCAGTCAGGGGTTTGGCAATGGCGCTGTAGTTGGGGACGAAGCGGCGGTAGTATCCTGCCGTACCTAGAAAGGCTTACACCTGGGTCTTGGTGCAGGGAGTGGGCCACTGGGCAACAACTTCAACCTTGGCGGGTTCTGGGCGCTGCCTTCCGCAGCCCACCCGGTGGCCCAGGTACTGGACCTCGGACATGCCGACGTGGCAATTGTCTGGTTTTATGGTCAGACCGGCGGTGCCAAGGCGGTCCAGTACGGCCCATAAATGCTGTAAGTGTTCCTCCCAGGTGTTGCTGAAGATGGCTATGTCATCTAGATAGGCGCTGGTAAAGTCGTGCATCCCCTATAGCAGCCGATCCACCATGCGTTGGAAAGTGGCCGGGGCATTCTTCATCCCGAATGGCAAATCCTGAAATTGCTATAAGCCAAACGGAGTGATGAATGCCGATTTCGGCACAACTTCCTCGGCAAGGGGAATCTGGCAGTACCCCTTACATAGGTCAATGGTGGTGAGAAAGTTTCCCTGGGCAATCCGGTCTAGGAGCTCGTCGACTCGGGGCATGGGGTATGCGTCAGTGACAGTGTGGTCATTTAACTTTCTATAGTCCACACAGAACCTGGTAGTGCCATCCTTCTTGGGTACTAGAACCACCGGGGAGGTCCAGGGGCTCTCAGAGGGTTCTATTACCCCTAGATCCAACATCTCATGGATCTCTTTCTGCATCCCGTCTCTCATTGCATCGGGGATTCGGTACGCCATCTGCCGCAAAGGGGCTTGACTCTGGGTATCGACCCGATGCAGGGCTACGGAGGTGTAGCCGGGACGGGATGAGAACAGGTCTCGGTGCTCCTTGTTCCTTGTGGCGGGGGGTGAGCCCCTCGCCCAGCCAGACATCGGCTACCACCTGGGTGCTTGGATCCCCAGGCAGTAACGGCAGGGGGAGATCCTCCAGATCCCCCGCTTCCGGCGCGCAGATGGCAGCTACTGCCTCTTCCCTTTCAAAAAACGGTTCCAGCATGTTCACATGAAAGGTTCTGTGTATCCTTTCATCTGAACATCTGGCTGCGGTGAAGGTGGTATTGCAGATCTTTTCTATGATTTTGTAGGGTCCTTCCCAGGCTGCTTGCAACTTATTTTGTTTGACTGGTCAGAGTGCTAACACTTTCTGCCCTATCTGGAAGGTGCGGTCCCTAGCCGACCGGTCATACCACCTCTTCTGCTTGGTTTGGGCCGCTTGGAGATTGTCCCGTACCAGGGCGGTCAATTCCTGCAGCCGTTCCCTAAACTCAAGCACATAATCTATGGCCGAGGTCCCCTCCTCGGTTTTAGCACCTTCCCAGTGCTCCTGGATTCTCCGGCCGTACAGTAGCTCAAAGGGAGAGGAAGCCTGTGGCTTCCTGGGGTACCTCCCGATACGCGAACAGAAGGTGGGGCAGATGGCGTTCCCAGTCCTTATGGGACATGGTAAAGTTGCAGGGAAGCTGTTTGAGGGTCCTGTTGAACCGCTCGCAGAGCCCGTTGGTCTGCGGGTGGTAAGGGGAGCTGTACAGGGTTTTAATCCCGCACAGTCTCCAGAGCTGCTGGGTCAACTCGGCCGTAAATTGTGTGCCCTGGTCAGACAGGATTTCCTGGGGAAATCCAACCCTGGAGAATATGTGCAGCAGAGCTCCGGCAATGGTCTCTGCGTGGATATCCCGGAGGGCCACGGCTTCGGGGTACCTGGTGGCGTAGTCCACTACGGTCAAGATTTACTTCTTGCCCGTAGGGCTAGGCACTGCCAAGGGTCCTACCAGATTCACCGTCACCCGTCTAAAAGGTTCTCTCACTATGGGAAAGGGTCTCAGGGGAGCTCTCTTGGCGTCCCCCCGCCTCCCTACTCGCTGGCATACTCCACACGTCCGACAGTAGTCCCTAACCTCCCTTTATAATCCGGGACAAAAGAAGCTCTGTGTCAGGCGGTGCAATGTCCGCCGGTGCCCGAGATGGCTCGTCAGGGGAATATCATGCGCAATCCTTAACAGATCGCGCCAATATTTCTCCGGCACTACCAGCTGCCTGTGGGGTACTCGGTCTATTCCCTGGCTCGTCCCCCCGATGTCCTGTACAGCTTCCTTTGGACCCAGGCAAATCTCACCTCCCCTAACCATCCCGGGTCCCTCCCTGCTTGTTGTCTGTATGGGGCAAGGGTAATATCGTCCCGGGTGGCTTGGGCAAAGACCGTTGGGGAATCCCAGGTCAGGGCAGGAGTGTTGTCAGGGCCAAGGGGGGTGTTGTTCTGGTCTGGCTTACCATGGGGCTTACCATGGTCCCCTCGGAGTCGGTGTGCTGAGCCTTCCGTGCTTGGTTGCGGGTGGTAACGAGGCATACCCCGCCAGGATGAGGGTCCTCAAAGGTGGAGGTCAGAAGTCCCAGGTCGTTGCCAAGTAAGACCTCGGATGGTAGATTCTTCATGACCCCGACCTCCACGTCCCGGGCATTCGCGCCCCAATCTAGATGGACGCGGGCCGTAGGGATTTGATACACATGGCCGCCAGCGACTCTGACGGCCACTGAATACCCGGTTGAAGCAGCCGAGTGGATAAGATGGGCCTGTGCCAGGGTAAGGGTTGCACCGGTGTCTCGCAGACCGCTGGCAAGTTGTCCATTCAGCTGGACTTGTTGGCGATGGTGTTGACGGTTGTCCTGCACGGCTGCTTGCATGGGGTCGGCTTCATGCAGGATGCCCCAGTCTTCCTTGAGGGCGGCTGTGGGTTCCGGTTCCTGATGGCATCAGTATGCCGCAGCTCGGCTCGGTGGGTGCGCTGCCTGGGACGGTGCCGGACGATGGGTGTTCAGGGGACAACGGTCCCGTATGTGTCCGATCTGGTTACACCCATAGCACCGGGGTCCTACCCGAGCAGCCGGGGTGGGGGGTGCCGGTAGCCTGGGTGCTCGTTCGAGGGGAGCAAGGCGTAACTGTGGCGCTGGATGGAAGCGCGGAGGTGGGACTCGGATGACCAGAGGGGCTACTCGCCAGGCGTCCTGGTACTTGTCGGCAAGGCGGGTGGCTTCAGACAGGGTGAGGGTGTGCCAGTCTCGTACCCAGTCCCGGACCTCTGGAGGAGAGTAGTTGTAGAACTGCTCCAGTAATAGCAGCTGGACAATCTGGTCCGGTTGGGTAGCTTGGCACCCCTGTATCCAGCTACGGAACACCTGCTGCATCCTTTGTCCCCACTCCGCATAAGAGTCCTGAGTGCCCCTTCTTAAGGCTCGAAATCGGACTCGATACGCCTCCGGGGTGGGTGCATAGCGGGCCAGCAGATGTTCTTTTACCCGCTCGTAAACCATACAGTCTTCATTCGCCACCGCCTGATAGGCTTCAGCCGCCCTGCCGGTCAATTTGCTCGACAGGATGGGTACCCAGTCTCGGACCGCCACCTGCTGCAGGGCACATTGACTCTCGAAATCCTGCAGGAACCCGTCGATGTCTTCACTCCCCTCTGGGAACAGCTTGAACACCGCGAACGGTATTTTCTGTTTGGGGGGTCCGGTACTGCCTTGGGGGGATAGCGACCCCCCAGACCTTTGCTGCATCCCTGCCTGGCGGAGTTTGTCTGTATCGGCCAGGACCCTCCCGATGATGTCGGCGGAGGGGTCCGTTCCGTATAGGGCCAGCCGCCACTGCACCTCTCGCCTCCATTTATAGGTCTCGGAACCCTCAGAGGGAGCCACGCTGTTGCGGTCGTCCTCCATCAGTTCTCTGATGATGACCGCTTTCGCCTTGCCTCCGGGTGCCTTGCCTCTGGCTTTTAACAGTTCTTTCAGGACCGTGCGCTTCAGCCCTTCGTAGCGCTGTGCCACACGGGGTCACCGCCATTGCTGGTACTGTCGGATATAATCTCTGCACGTGAATACAACACGTTATATATTGGACTTATCAGCCAAGCCTCCAATTTGTCTATATTGGACTTACTGGACCTACCTCGGCAGTTGCCTCCTATATATCAGGG
Source organism: Leptobrachium leishanense (assembly GCA_009667805.1). NCBI lineage: Eukaryota > Metazoa > Chordata > Amphibia > Anura > Megophryidae > Leptobrachium > Leptobrachium leishanense. The sequence goes on along the minus strand of RXON01002196.1, from coordinate 63,844 downwards.
ATTATTATTTCATAAGAAATCCATACGAGACACAAATATCAATCGTTTATATTTCTTAGAAATTATCTTGAATTCTTTTAATTGTCTGTGTTTTGCTTTGAAAAATACAATAATCAATAATCGGATACAAATATATATATATATTTATTACGTATACAAAAAAGTTTCAAATCTCATATAATAAACAAAATTTACAAACCACAATCCATCAGCATATAAAAACTAGCTTCACAATATATGTATCTCTGGTTAGTAACTGCATATATGATTAATATCATTTACCTTACCAGTTAGTAACAAATACACAAATGGTTAATAAACATTTCTGCTTAATACAACATACATTTCCCAGCAAACAATGTTTAACCAGTCAACTCTTATAGATATATATATATATATATATATGCTACATGGATCAACAAAAGATGAGCTAATTTAATAATAAGTAATAAAAACTTATTTAGTGAATCCTCCCCTAATCTCGAGAATCAAACTTCTAATCTTTTGCTTTTTATTTTGTAGTTATATAATTCCTTGCTTATTAATTTTAATCACAGTAATTTCCAAATTCAATATATATATTGGTATCAATCTTACAACATTTCTTTTAGGAAGAAATCCTTAAATCCACTTCTTCATATTTCTATCTGCAGAATAGAAAATACTTAGAATTTGGATCTAACCCAAATATCTGAGAAATCTCAGTCTACGTTGCAAGAATATCTACAAATATATATAATTACATTAATTCTTTTTTTTTTCATACATTACCTGTCCAATTTGGATGTTGATAAGTCTTGGAATTTTCTATGTGATGCTTTGTTTTGGGAATATGTGAAGATTATCGATATCAGATAATCAATGCATGTGAGTTAGAGATTTGGTGAGTGTGACGGGACGGTCGCCACTACGCTGTAGCGCAGTACAACCGTTCAAGTGTTTATTTATTTGTGTGTATTAAAAGTTTGTTAGCCCTTATTTATATAAGTACCCAATGTGATTTTCCCCGTTTTATATATATGCCAGTTAACTAAAGATTTCTGATGTTTGTGTGTTATTCCCTGTATAGTGTAGATCTCTGTATTAGTACCTGCTATTGTGTAAATTCTCTCAGTAAGAGATTCCTTTTGTTTACGTGCTTTCTCTTCCCCCATTCTCCATTGTTTGACGGTCCTGGGTAGTTAATCTGATTTGTGCAGTTATCTGCTTGATTGTATGGAAATGAGGTTGGTGGTTGAGTGTATCTCTGTGTTGTGTAATAAACGGTCAGTTCTATTCTGACCAAGCTTGAAGTCATGACTCATGTTTTGGAGTACCAGGAATATTCTGCCCGCTGTGCCAAGGAAAGGCTCCAGGTCTACAGCTTTGGCTTATTTCTGGGGGTGCTAGTCAGGCTCTCTATAGGCACCGGGCCTTGAGCTGAGGCTAAGGTACAAGAGAAAGGTGTGAGAGTCACAAGGAGAAACTGGGTGTCCAGCGAGGAAGCAGCATTTGGCAGATGTGACCCTGTCCGGTAACAGAGATCTGTTACATTGGTGGCAGCGTGTGGGATGCTTCCTACAGTCTAAGGACATCCAAAGCATCACCAGGATTCGATATCCAGACGGTGCGGCAGAAGCGAAAGTTGGCAGGCAGCGGTGGGATCGGCTGAGACCAGACAAGCAGGGGGAGATACAGCCGCTGGCTTGACCCCGGTCTCAGCCACCGCGACACGCCGAGCGTCTGGAGTAGACATCATCCAGGGGGAGAATCTGAGACCAGCCCAGCAGGGGGAGATACAGCCGCTGGCTTGACCCCGGTCTCAGACACCCCTGGGTTCCAGAGGTGGACAGTACCAGCAACGGCGGTGACCCTGTATGGCACAGCGCTACGAAGGGCTGAAGCGCACGGTCCTGAAAGAACTGTTAAAAGCCAGAGGCAAGGCGCCCGGAGGCAAGGCGAAAGCGGTCATCATCGGAGAACTGATGGAGGACGACCGCAACAGCGTGGCTCCCTCTGAGGGCTCCGACACCTCAGAATGGAGGCGAGAGGTGCAGTGGCGGCTGGCCCTATATGGAACGGACCCCTCCGCCGAAATCATCGGGAGGGTCCTGGCCGACACAGACAAGCTCCGCCAGGCAGCGATGCAGCAAAGATCCGGGGGGTCGCTGTCCCCCCAAGGCAGTACCGGACCCCCCAAACAGAAAATACCGTTCGCGGCGTTCAAGCTCTTCCCAGAGGGGAGTGAAGACATCGACGGGTTCCTGCAGGATTTTGAGAGGCAATGTGCCCTGCAGGAGGTGGCGGTCCAAGACAGGGTACCCATCCTGGCGAGCAAATTGACCGGCAGGGCGGCCGAAGCCTATCGGGCGGTGGCGGACGAAGACTGTATGGTGTACGAGCGGGTCAAGGAACATCTGCTGGCCCACTATGCACTCACCCCGGAGGCGTATCGAGTCCGATTTCGAACCTTAAGAAGGGGCACTCAGGACTCTTCTGCAGAGTGGGAACACAGGATGCAGCAGGCGCTCCGTAGCTGGATACAGGGGTGCCAAGCTACCCAACCGGACCAGATCATCCAGCTGCTATTACTGGAGCAGTTCTACAACTACTCTCCTCCAGAGGTCCGGGACTGGGTACGAGACCGGTGCCCCCTCACCCTGTCTGAAGCCACCCGCCTTGCTGACGAGTACCAGGACGCCAGGCGAGTAGCCCCTCCGGTCATCCGAGCCCCACCTCCCGCTTCCATCCAGCGCCACAGGTACGCCCTGCTCCCCTCGAACGAGCACCCAGGCCTCTGGCACCCCCCACCCCGGCTCCTCGGGTAGGACCCCGGTGCTATGGGTGTAACCAGATCGGACACATACGGGACCGTTGTCCCCTGAACACCCACCGTCCAGCACCATACCGGGCAGTGCACCCACCGAGCCGAGCGGCGGCATACTGTTGCCATCAGGAACCAGAACCCACAGCCGCCCTCGAGGAAGACTGGGGCATCCTGCATGAGGCTGACCCAGTGCAAGCAGCCGCGCAGGACAACCGTCAACACCATCGCCAACAAGTCCGGGTGAATGGACAACTTGCCAGCGGTCTGCGAGACACCGGTGCAAACCTTACCCTGGCACAGCCCCATCTTATCCACTCGGCAGCTTCAACCAGGTATTCAGTGGCCGTCAGAGTCGCGGGCGGCCATGTGTATCGAATCCCTACGGCCCGCGTCCATCTAGATTGGGGCACGGATGCCCGGGACGTGGAGGTCGGGGTCATGAAGAATCTACCGTCCGAGGTCTTACTTGGCAACGACCTGGGACTGCTGACCTCCACCTTTGAGGACCCTCATCCTGGCGGGGTATGCCCCGTTACCACCCGCAACCAAGCACGGAAGGCTCCACACACCGACTCCGAGGGGACCACGGTAAGCCAGACCAGACCAACACCCCCCCTTGACCCTGACAACATCCCTGCCCTGACCTGGGATTCCCCCGACGGACTTTGCCCAAGCCACCCGGGACGATATTACCCTTGCCCCATACAGACAACAAGCAGGGAGGGACCCGGGAGGGTTAGGGGAGGTGAGATTTGCCTGGGACAAAGGGAAGCTGTACAGGACATCAGGGGGGGACGAGCCAGGGAATAGACCGAGTACCCCACAGGCAGCTGGTAGTGCCGGCGAAATATCGGCGCGATCTGTTAAGGATCGCGCATGATATTCCCCTTGCGAGCCATCTCGGGCACCGGCGGACATTACACCGCCTGACCCAGAGCTTCCTTTGGCCCGGATTATCAGGGGTGGTTAGGGACTACTGTCGGACGTGCGAGGTGTGCCAGCGAGTAGGGAAGCGGGGGGCGCCAAGAAAGCTCCCCTGAGACCCTTGCCCATAGTGGGAGAACCTTTTAGACGGGTGGCGGTGGATCTGGTAGGACCCTTGGCAGTGCCTAGCCCTACGGGCAAGAAGTATATTTTGACCGTAGTGGACTACGCCACCAGGTACCCCGAAGCCGTGGCCCTCCGGGATATCCACGCAGAGACCGTTGCCGGAGCTCTGCTGCAGATATTCTCCAGGGTTGGATTTCCCCAGGAAATCCTGTCTGACCAGGGCACACAATTTACGGCCGAGGTGACACAGCAGCTCTGGAGACTGTGCGGGATTAAACCCCTGTACAGCTCCCCTTACCACCCGCAGACCAACGGGCTCTGCGAGCGGTTCAACGGGACCCTCAAACAGCTTCTCCGCACCTTTACCATGTCCCATAAGGACTGGGAACGCCATCTGCCCCACCTTCTGTTCGCGTACCGGGAGGTACCCCAGGAAGCCACAGGCTTCTCTCCCATTTAGCTACTGTACGGCCGGAGAGTCCGAGGCCCCTTGGACTTGCTCCGGGAGCACTGGGAAGGTGCTCTGGCCGAAGAGGGGACCTCGGCCATAGATTATGTGCTTGAGTTTAGGGACCGGCTGCAGGAATTGACCGCCCTGGTACGGGACAATCTCCAAGCGGCCCAAACCAAGCAAAAGAGGTGGTATGACCGGTCGGCTAGGGACCGCACCTTCCAGAAAGGGCAGAAAGTATTAGCCCTCCGACCGGTCAAACAAAATAAGTTGCAGGCAGCCTGGGAAGGACCCTACAAAATCATAGAAAAGATCTGCGATACCACCTTCACCGCAGTCAGATGTTCAGATGAAAGGATACACAGAACCTTTCATGTGAACATGCTGAAACCGTTTTTCGAAAGGGAAGAGGCAGTAGCCGCCATCTGCGCGCCGGACGCGGGGGATCTGGAGGATCTCCCCCTGCCGGTACTGCCCGGGGATCCAAGCGCCCAGGGGGTAGCTGATGTCCAGCTGGGCGAGGGGCTCACCCCCCGCCACAAGGAACAGGCTCAGCAGGTGCTATAGGAGCACCGAGACCTGTTCTCATACCGTCCCGGCTACACCTCCGTAGCCCTGCATCGGGTCGATACCCAGAGTCAAGCCCCTTTGCGGCAGATGGCGTACCGAATTCCCGATGCAGTGAGAGATGGGATGCAGAAAGAGATCCGTGAGATGTTGGATCTAGGGGTAATAGAACCCTCCGAGAGCCCCTGGGCCTCCCCGGTGGTTCTAGTACCCAAGAAGGATGGCACTACCAGGTTCTGTGTGGACTATAGAAAGTTAAATGACCCCACTGTCACTGACGCATACCCCATGCCCCGAGTCGACGAGCTCCTAGACCGGATTGCCCAGGGAAACTTTCTCACCACCATTGACCTATGTAAGGGGTACTGGCAGATTCCCCTTGCCGAGGAAGGTGTGCCGAAATCGGCATTCATCACTCCGTTTGGCTTATACCAATTTCGGGTTATGCCATTCGGGATGAAGAATGCCCCAGGCACTTTCCAACGCATGGTGGATCGGCTGCTAGAGGGGATGCAAGACTTTACCAGCGCCTACCTTGATGACATAGCCATCTTCAGCAACACCTGGGGGGAACACTTACAGCATTTACGGGCCGTACTGGACCGCCTTGGCACCGCCAGTCTGACCATAAAACCAGACAAGTGCCACGTCGGCATGTCCGAGGTCCAGTACCTGGGCCACTGGGTGGGCTGCGGAAGGCAGCGCCCAGAACCCGCCAAGGTTGAAGCTGTTGCCCAGTGGCCCACTCCCCGCACCAAGACCCAGGTGTTAGCCTTTCTAGGTATGGCAGGATACTACCGCCGCTTCGTCCCCAACTACAGCGCCATTGCCAAACCCCTGACTGACCTGACCCGCAAGAACCTTCCCCGACAGGTACTGTGGTCCCCTGAGTGTGAAGAAGCCTTCCAGCAGCTCAAGCAAGCCTTGGTGGAAGCCCCCGTGTTGACTGCTCCTGATTCCACTAAACGTTTTGTTGTCCACACAGACGCATCTATGTTCGGATTGGGAGCAGTGCTGAGCCAGGTCAGTGAAGACGGGCACGACCACCCGGTTGCCTACATCAGCCGGAAACTTTTACCCAGGGAGGTGGCTTATGCGGCCATCGAGAAGGAGTGCCTTGCCCTGGTATGGGCACTGAAGAAATTGCAACCGTATTTGTATGGGCGCTCCTTCACGGTCCTCACGGACCACAATCCCCTGGTATGGCTGAACCGGGTGGCCGGGGACAACGGCAGGCTCTTGCGGTGGAGCCTGGCCCTCCAGCCCTTCAATTTCACCATCCAGTATCGGCCTGGGAAGCAAAATGGCAATGCGGACGGACTATCCCGCCAGACTGAGCTTGAAACTTAGGGTGGGTGGGGGCCATGGACATCCCCAAGCGGACCCGAAGAGGGTCTCACCGGGTCTGCCATCTGGTAACTTGGGGGAGATATGTGACGGGACGGCCGCCACTACGCTGTAGCGCAGTACAACCGTTCAAGTGTTTATTTATTTGTGTGTATTAAAAGTTCGTTAGCCCTTATTTTTATAAGTACCCAATGTGATTTTCCCCGTTTTATATATATGCCAGTTAACTAAAGATTTCAGATGTCTGTTTGTTATTCCCTGTATAGTGTAGATCTCTGTATTAGTACCTGCTATTGTGTAAATTCTCTCAGTAAGAGATTCCTTTTGTTTACGTGCTTTCTCTTCCCCCATTCTCCATTGTTTGACGGTCCTGGGTAGTTAATCTGATTTGTGCAGTTATCTGCTTGATTGTATGTAAATGAGGTTGGTGGTTGAGTGTATCTCTGTGTTGTGTAATAAACGGTCAGTTCTATTCTGACCAAGCTTGAAGTCACGACTCATGTTTTGGAGTACCAGGAATCTTCTGCCCGCTGTGCCAAGGAAAGGCTCCAGGTATACAGCTTTGGCTTATTTCTGGGGGTGCTAGTCAGGCTCTCTATAGGCACTGGGCCTTGAGCTGAGGCTAAGGTACAAGAGAAAGGTGTGAGAGTCACGAGGAGAAACTGGGTGTCCAGCGAGGAAGCAGCATTTGGCAGATGTGACCCTGTCCGGGTACAGAGATCTGTTACAGTGAGATTCAGAAATTTGGTGAGAATCTTGATTGCCTCATGTCTTGGGATCTGCCTGCATCGTGGTGTGAGTCTGAGTGTTGGAATCTTGGACTCTCAGAGGGTCATGTGTAATGCATGGCAGTGTGAGTCTGAATGCTGGAATCTCCGACTTACTCTCAGAGTGTCATGTGTACTGGACATCTGAATGCATTGCGGTGTGAGTCTCTGAATGCTGGAATCTCCGACTGACTTGCAAATAACATTGCCGCTTATTATAGCCAATTTGACGTCACTGGCAATATTATTGATATATTTACTATCCTCTAGAGGGCAGTATTGCACTTCTTAATTAATTCCACCATTTCTTTTTAATACTCCTCTCTCGGGTCAAAGTTCAATCTACACAAAAGACCTTCTCTTCTCCCAACAAGACATTAGACACTGTGTCTCCATCTGTCATCTTTGATTTATATCCATACTCCCTTTTAGTTACTCACTCAGAGTCCTATCAGCTAAATTATTTTCTGGTTAACTCAACAAAATCTATTCTTTAGTAAATTTTATTATCTACCAATTATATACTTTCTACAATATTTATTGGAATATATATTTCCTACTGTAAATATAATAAAATATACCTTGATTATAAACATATATGTAGTGAATATAAATCTATATTAGAGATATAAACTCTTATTCCTATACCCAAAAGACAAAATATCATTGGTTTTAAAAACTTAAGACAGAAAAATAAATTTAATTATGACACGTCTTAGCCCTTAACTCTAGCCTTATCACACACAAACATTCTAGGTTCCTTCATGTCTGGCACTTCTTAAAAAAAATATAAAAGAATTCACCCAGGAATGAACTCTGTAAAAAAAATCTTGTTCATTTCTAAACCTAGAGAAAATAGAAAGAAAAACTGTCTTTCAAAAGAAAAATGGCTAAAGACATCCATTTTAAATTTTTCCTTTCTGTGTAATATACCTAACAGTACTGTCCACCTCTCAAACCCAGGGGTGTTTGAGACCAGGGTCAAGCCAGCGGCTGTATCTCCCCCTGCTGGACTGGTCTCAGATTCTCCCCCCAGATGATGTCTACTCCAGACGCTCGGCGTGTCACGGTGACTGAGACCGGGGTCAAGCCAGCGGCTTTATCTCCCCCTGCTTGTCTGGTCTCAGCCGATCCCAGCGCTGCCAGCCAATGTAACGGATCACCGCTACCCTGCACGGGTAGATCCGCCGTCAGCGCCGAGCTTGTCTGGAGGTATAGAGTCAGGGGTACCGGGCTGTATGACTTCGGCAGTGATTAAGCGCTATTGCACGATCCTTGAAGCGTCGCGGTTCCCCAAGCCCTGTTATCCCCAATTACTAGCCGAGGCAGGAGTAAAGGTTCAAACAAGTACCAGTTTATTTAACATGGGGGATACAGGGGTATTTATGGGGAATGAAACCATTGTTCTCCCCGGGCCCGCCCTCAGTCCTCCTGCGGTGATATTTACCTTTGCCTCGAGCTATTGCCCAATCTGCCTTGGTTAACCTGGGGGACCCCTGCTGTGCGCAGCCCTTATCTCGGGTCTCGGCGCCAGCTCATCTGTCCCCCCTCCCAGAACCTCTCCCTGTCCGGACAGCGCCCGGCCCCCCCTGTGGTGTGAGCGCTCCTTTGTCCTGGCGGCTCCCTGTGGCTTTCAGCCCGAGTTTGGGGTTTCACCAGGGATTTCGGGGTGATCCCCTGGAAGCGGCGGCACGCTGGGGGTACAGCCTGGCAGCTCGGGTCCGGGGGCTGGTTAAGTCCAAAAAGCGCCCTGATCGGATCAACGGAGCCCGAGCTGTGGAGGGGGAAAGTCCGGCGGCTGTACCCGAGCAAGAGTCACTGTTTGCCGGCTGCGCTCCCTGGTCGGCGTTCGGGTTTCCCGGGGCGCTTCATTCTGAAATTCGCACCCCCGTAAGAACCTATTTTTAGGAACATACTGGCCAAGAAGCGCTCTTCTGCGTGGTTTCCACACTTCGGGGCAAGGCGGGCAAGTTTGGGCGGCTTGGCAGAGACAGTTAGTGGCGGCTCAAGGCATTCACAGACCGGGCGTCTTCCCGGGGCTGTGGACAGACGGGGAACAGTCACCAATGGGGAGAATTACAGGGGGAACTTATAAAAATACAACCTAACGAATTCTTTAATACATCACACCAAATCAACATTTTAAAAATTTGTACCGCGCTACGGTATAGTGGCGGTCGTTCCGTAACATATACTTTGACAAGATCTTGATAACCCGGCTGGCCATTGTTCTTAACCCAGCCCCTCCAGACATCCTGGCGCCAGCTCTGCCACCGCCTCCAGCCTGAGTCCCTTTGTATATCCAGCATGGGCTCTTCTTAGCGTTGCGGGTCTGTAGGGGTTAATTCCGCTGGAGCAGCAACACTTTGTGGGTTCTGCTGGCTAGCTCTGGTCCCCTGGTTACTCTTGCCAAAAGAGCGCCCTGATCCAGGAACGGGAGACCGAGTGGCAGTGATTACAAACAGCCCAGCAGCGGATGAGGTGTATTCGCCTTAGAGCTCCATAGCTGTAACCGCTCTGTTTGGGACCGTCGGATGGAGGGGTTCCCGATGGCGCTACCTCTTTAAACTTACCCCACACCAGGCAACCCTCCCTGGGACCTAATGTCCAAAAATCGCCCTGGTGGGGGCAAAGGGGGCTCCAGGGCAGGCGGTTGAACAAGAGTAGGGTTTTGGCAGCTTGCCAGCGGTAATTTACGATCTCCTGGGGAACCTCCTGCCTTACACAATATGAGACAAGCCGGGGTACACTTTGTGGGAACACTAACAACATATTTTGTTTGTACAATTGGCACTGGTACAAGCTGGACACAAAGGGGAACAAATTATTAATCAGCACCGGAGATATACAGACAAATTGCCGCCGGGCTGCTTCAGTGACTGATACATTGTAGCAAGCATGTACTCTGTGGTTACTAGCAGGATTGGTGCAGGGGAAAAACATGATTAAATAGAAGTCTAGAAACAGTTGTACAATAAATCTAACAGAAGAATTTGTTCATATAAATAAAGGGTAAACAAAATATAACAAAATAAGAATGAAATTGTGACGGATCGGCCGCCACAGGATTTCTTTAGTTTAATTTCATTCTTATTTTGTTTACCCTTTATTTATAGGAACTAATTTCCTTTGTTAGATTTAGTGTAAAACTGTTGCTAGACTTCTAATTAATCATGTTTTTCCCCAGCACCATCCTGCTAGTAACCACGGAGTACATGTGTGCTACAATGTATCCGTCACTGACGTAGCGCACCATGCTTCAAACTCCAATATACTTTATGCTCAGTTATATTGTATGGTTTTAAATGTATTGTCAATTGCTCATTTTTAGTTTTAAATAGACTTATATTTCTTTAGTTAAATGTGTTTTTTTTTAAAGATACTACCTGCCGCTAGTGGCAAATGCTTTCCTTTGTATAGAATGTACAATAGGTTTGAGTAATTTGTGGATTATGCAAAAGTGCTTTCTCTTTGAGTATCTGTTATCTGTTTACCTGTCTGAAAAGGTTGGGAGTCACATTGTCTCAGCCACCCACTATCTGATTCCCTTTACAATGGGTTATGTAAATCACTTTATGTGGTCACTGTGGGGTCAATACTTCATCTGCATACAACCAGTGGACCAAAGTGAAGACTGAAGAGGACCTGAAAGAAGCCTGTAATGGTCTTGGAACCAACCAATCAAAACTGTTGGGGTGGGTGGGAAGTCTGAATGTGCATGGCTGTATTTTGTATATAAGCACTGTATGTTCCCATTCTAAATACACTCTGATTTACCTACAACCTATACTGCGTCTCGATGAGTATTTGGAAGGGCATAATCACTGAATCCTTCGCTTCCAGATCATCCAGGGACCGCTGCCAATCTCTCTCCCACCTTGCTAGCTCGCTACCCGGCTAAGCTCTCCAGCAAGACTCGGCGCCGCAGTTAGGAGCTACCCTTGCAGGGTAGCTGAGCCGTTACATAAATTAAACTAAATAAATCCAGTGGCGGCCGATCCGTCACAGTACTGGCCCGCGATGCTATGGCTGCAATCAGTTGGGACATATTCAGGATCGCTGCCTCCTGAATTGGAGCCGGCCCCCAACCAACTCGCCCCAATTTACTCCCCGGCCAGAGCCTCTGCATTCTGCTACCAGGATGACCTGGCACCCAAGACCTTTACCTCAGAAGAAGAGGACTTTGGACTTCTCCATGAGGCCAACCCCATGCAGCCACCCAGGACAACCGCCAGCACCATCGGCAGATGGTCCACATCAATGGCTAGCCAGCCCAAGGGCTACAGGACACTGGGGCCACCCTTACATTGGATCAGCCCCACCTCATCCACCCCACAGCCACTACAGGCTATTCTGTAGCCGTCCGAGTGGCCGGCGGCCACTTATACTGAAGCCCCACAGCTCGCGTCCACCTAGATTGGGGCACCGGAGCCCGGGACGTGGAGGTAGGTATCATGCGAGACTTACCAACTGAGATCTTACTGGGCAACGACCTCGGTCTGCTCACCTCTGCATTTGAGGAAACCCAAAATGAAGAGGCATACCCCGTCACCACCCTACAACAGGCTCGGAAGGCTCCTCACCCAAGCTCCGAAGGGACTCAGGTAAGAACCACCAGCCCTGACCTTAACCCAGACAACTGCCCCACACTAACTTGGGATTCCTCGGGTGACTTTGCCAAGGAAACCTTTGCAGACATTACCCTTACCCCTTACAGACAGCAGGCAGGCCGGGACCCGGGGGGATAGGGGAGGTAAGCTTTGAATGGGACCAGGAGAAGTTGCATACGATCTCTGAGGGAGCAGGGAAGGGGCAGCCCAGATACCCATTTGACAGCTGGTAGTGCCGACGAAAAATATCGGCGTGATCTCTTAAAGATCGGGCACGATATTCCTCTAGCAGGCCATCTGGGACACAGGCGGACCTTGCATCGCCTGGCCCAGAGTTTCTTCTGGCCTGGTCTATATGGCTGTGACAGATCCCGCTACTCGGGGTGAGTAGATCCGCCGTCAGCGCCGACTACACCTGGAGGTTGGTAGTGTGGTAGCGAGGTGCCGCTGGTCCTCGTAGTATACCCCAAGGTTGCAGCACTGTAGAAAGCCCTGTTATCCCCAGTTACTAGCCGAGGCAGGAGTAAAGGTTCAAACAAGAGTGATTTATTTTGCATGGGGAACACAGGCGTATTTATGGGGGAAAAAGGCATTGTTCTCCTCTGGCCCGCACTCAGCCCTCCCAGGTTGATTTCTGCCACTTCCCTTGAGCCATTGCCCAATTTCCCTTTGTTAATCTGGGGCCCCACCTGCTGGGCGCAGCCCTTATCTTGGGGTTCTGCGCCAGCTCATCTGGTCCCCTCCCGGAGCCGCTCCTGTGGTGTGAGCGCTTCCCTTGTCTCGTGGCCCCCCTGCGGCTTTCAGCCTGACTTTGGGGTTGCATTGGTTTTGGGGGTGATCCCCTTAGAGCGGCATCACGCTTTGGGTACAACCATGAAGCTCGGGCCACTGGGCTGTTTCACTCCAAAAAGCGCCCTGATCGGAACATGGGGACCCGAGCGGTGGAGGGTGGAAGCTCGGCACCGGCGGCTGTACCCAAGCAAGTTATTTTCAGCCGCGCTCCAGGCCGAGGGTCGGTTCTCGGGGTTCCCGTGGGCGCTCTGACCCGCAATTCACACTTCCGATAGAACCTATTTTAGGGGGCACACTGGCCAAGAAGCGCTCTTCTAAGTGGTACCCGCTCCGCGGGGCAAGGCGAACAAGGTTGGGCGGCTGGGCAGAGATAATTAGCAATGGCTCGGGGCACTCATAGACTGGTGAACTATCCGGGGCTCTGAACGAGCGGGGAACAGAGGAACAACAGGGAAAATCACATTGGGGTACTTATAAATATAAGGGCTAACAAACTTTTAATAACACACAAATAAATAAACACTTGAACTGTTGTACTGCGCTACGGCATAGTGGTGGCCGTCCAGTCACACTGGCGATGTGAGGGATTACTGCCGGACCTGCAAGATATGCCAGAGAGTAGGGAAGCGAGGGGACAGAGCTAAGGCCACCTTGAGACCCCTACACATAGTGGGAGAGCCATTTAGGAGGGTGGCGGTAGATCTGATAGGGCCCTTAGCGGTGCCTAGCACTATGGGGAAGAAATACATCCTAATCATATTTGACAACGCGACCCGGTACCCCGAGGCCATAGCCCTACGGAATATCGAGGCAGAGACCGTAGCTGGTGCTCTGCTCCAGATATTCTCATGGGTTGGATTTCCACAGGAAATCCTGTCCGACCAGGGCACGCAGTTCACAGCCAAGGTTACCCAACAGCTCTGGAAGCTGTGCGGGATTAAACCCCTGTACAGATACCCGTACCATCCACAGACCAACGGGCTCTGCGAGCATTTTAATGGGACCTTAAAACAGCTCCTCCGCACTTTCACCATGTCCCATAAGGACTGAGAACACCACCTACCCCACCTCCTCTTTGTGTACAGGGAGGTCCCCCAGGAAGCCACCGGCTTCTCTCCCTTTGAGCTGCTGTACGGCTGGAGGGTCCGAGGCCCATTGGACCTGCTCCGGGAGCATTGGGAGGGTACTCTGTCTGAAGAAGGGACATCGGTCATAGACTATGTACTCAAGTTCAGGGATCGGCTGCAAAGATTGAACGCCCTGGTCCGGGACAATCTCAAAGCCGCACAGACTAGGCAGAAGAGGTGGTATGACCGGTCGGCCAGGGACCGCACCTTCCAGTTAGGACAGAAAGTGTTAGCTTTCCGACCGGTCAAACAGAATAAGCTCCAGGCAGCTTTGCAGGGACCGTACAAAATTATAGAGAAACTCTGCGATACCACCTTCATAGCAGCCAGCTGTTCCAATGAAAAGATCCAACAAACTTTTCATGTGAACATGCTGAAGCCATATCATCATGAGAGGGAAGAGGCAGTAGCCGCAATCTGTGCTCCGGATGTGGGGGACCTGGAGGGTCTCCCCCTACCGGTGCTGCCAGGGGATCCTAGAGCCAAAGGAGGGGTAGCTGATGTCCAGCTTGGTGAGGGACTTAGTTCACGCCACAGAGAACAGGCTCAGCAGTTGCTCCAGGAGCATCAAGACTTGTTCTCGTCCCGCCCCGGCTACACTACTGTAGCGCTGCATCGGGTTGATACCCAAGCTCAAGCCCCCTTGAGGCAGAGGGCGTACCGCATCCCAGATGCAGTAAAGGACGGGATGAAGCAGGAGATCCGAGAGATGCTGGATCTCAGGGTAATAGATCCATCAGATAGCCCGTGGGCATCTCCGGTGGTCCTAGTACCCCAAAAAGGATGGCACTACCAGGTTCTGTGTTGACTACAGGAGGCTGAATGAGCACACGGTCACCGACGCCTACCCCATGCCCCGGGTAGACGAGCTCCTCGATCGCATTGCCCAGGGCAACTTCCCCACCACCTGTGTAAGGGCTATTGGCAGATTCCCCTTGCCGCAGAAGATGTGCCAAAATCGGCATTCATTACCCCCTTTGGTCTGTTCCAATTTCGGGTCTTGCCATTTGGGATGAAGAATGCCCTGGCCACCTTTCAACGCATGCATATGAGTGCCTACCTAGCCAATATTGCCATCTTAAGCAATACCTGGGAGGAACACCTAGTCCACTTGAGAACCGTACTGGACCGCATAAGTGAGGCAGGGCTGACCATCAAACCCGACAAGTGCCACATAGGGATGTCAGAGGTCCAGTACCTAGGGCATAGGGTGGGTTGCGGGAAGCAGCTCCCGGAACCAGCCAAAATCAAAGCCGTTGCCCATTGGACTACCCCCCGCACCAAAACCCAGGTATTAGCCTTTCTAGGTACAGCAGAGTACTACTGACGCTTTGTACCCAATTACAGCGCCATTGCCAAACCTCTGACCGAGCTCACCCGCAAAAACCTTCCCCGGCAAGTCCTGTGGTCCCCGGAGTGTGAGGGAGCCTTCCAACAGTTAAAACGGGCATTGGTGGAGGCACCCGTACAAGCCGCTCCCGATCCAACTAAACGTTTTGTCGTTCACACAGATGCCTCCATGTTCGGATTGGGAGCAGTGCTGAGTCAAGTGGGAGAAGATGGACATGACCACCCTGTTGCCTATATCAGCCGGAAGCTATTACCCAGGGAGGTCGCCTACGTGGCCATCGAGAAGGAATGTTTAGCCCTTGTATGGGCACTTAAGAAACATCAGCCATACCTATACGGCCGCTCCTTCACCGTCCTCACGGATCATAACCCCCTGGTATGGCTGAACCGGGTGACGGAGACAATGGCCGACTTCTGCGGTGGAGCCTCACACTACAGCCTTTTAATTTTTCCATTCAGTATCGGCCTGGAAAACACAATGCCAATGCAGATGGTCTATCTCGTCACACCGAACATGAAACGTGAGCACTGACTTTCATGGACATCCCCAAGCGGACCCGACTAAGGGTCTCACCGGGTCTGCCTTCTTTGGACTCTGGGGAGCTATGTGACGGAACGGCCGCCACGTGGATAAAAAGATTATTATGTTGTAGCTATTCGTTCATTTAAAAGGTTAAATTTGTTTCTATAATTTAGTATCTGTTTTGATGTATTTCGTTTGCCCTGTATTTATCCAAACAAATTCCCCTGTTAGATGTGCTGTAAAGTGTCCCCCAAGGTCATATTTAATTGTGTTTTCCCTGTAAGATGCCTTACCGATTCTGCTGGTAGGTAAAGGGCAACATTGTAGCAGAAAGCCGCTGGCAAATTGCCAAAACCCGACAGGAATTCCTCTGCTTGCCCTGGAGCCTCCTTTAGTCTGAGCAATGTTCATTTTGGACCATAGGTCCCTAGGGATGGTAGCTTGGTGTGTGGCAAGTTTGGAGAGGATTCGCCCAGGAGAACCCCTCCATCCCACTAGAAATTCTCCTCCTGCCTGGAGCCTGTCAGCCCCTGCACCGCAGTCTCGGAGAGAGAGCTGACAAACTCTATCTGATGGCGTTTTGACCCCTCTGGACGATCGGGTAGCTTCTTTCAGGGAAGCAGCCCGGAGACCCGAGCTACCCAAGGTATAAAGGGGGTGCCGGAGCGCCCAGTGAATCCCCCCGAAAACCGCATTTCCCAGACCATCGGGCTAGGAGCCGCGCCCGCACCATGGGGGGGGGCATCGGACAGCAGACAGGCAGGCGCCAGACACTGGGCTATAGCTAATCCACGGTGCAGAATTCACTCCAGGGGTCTGGGGGCGGGCATGGGAGAGAACAATGGGACTGTACCATATAAAAGGACCATGTATGTTCTGTTTGTCATGAAAAAAACCAACTTGCCTAAACCTATACTGAGTCACGACTAGTATTTGGGAGGGCATAATCACTGAATCCTTCACTTCCAGACCATCCAGGGACCGCTGTCAATCTATGTCCCACCTTGCTTGCTCGCTACCCGGCTAAGCTCTCCAGAAAGACTCGGCGCCGCAGACGGAGCTACCCCTACAGCGTAGCTGATCTATAACACCGTGGAAGATGTGCCAAAATCGGCATTCATTACTTTGACGGGACGGCCACCACTATGCTGCAGCGCAGTACAACAGTTCAAGTGTTTATTTATTTGTGTGTTATTAAAAGTTCGTTAGCCCTTATTTTTATAAGTTCCCAATGTGATTTTCTCTGTTGTTCCCCGCTCGTTCAGAGCCCCAGAAAGTTCACCAGACGAGCTGGCGCCGAGCCCCAAGATAAGGGCTGCGCACAGCAGGGGGGGGCCCCAGGTTAACAAAGAGAAATTGGGCAATGTCTCGGGGCAGTTGCAGAAATTACCCTGGGAGGGCTGAGGGCGGGCTAGGGGAGAACAATGCCTTTTTCCCTCATAAATACACCTGTGTTCCCCATGCAAAATGAATCACTCTTGTTTGAACCTTTACTCCTGCCTTGGCTAGTAATTGGGAATAACAGGGCTTTGGGAACCGGGACACTTCAAGGACCTCTCTACAGCGCTGCAACCTTGGGGTATCCTACGAGGACCAGTGGCACCTCGCTACCACACTACCGACCTCCAGGTGTACTCGGCGCTGACAGCGGATCTACTCACATCGAGTAGCGGGATCCATCACAATTACTCCCTTTGGTCTGTTCCAATTTCGGATCATGCCATTTGGGATGAAGAATGCCCCGGCCACCTTTCAATGCATGGTGGATCGGCTGCTGGACAGAATGTAGGACTTTACGAGTGCCTACCTAGACGATATTGCCATCTTTAGCAATACCTGGGAGGAACACCTAGCCCACTTGCGAACCGTACTGGACCGCATAAGCGAGGCAGGGCTGACCATCAAACCCGACAAGTGCCACATAGGGATGTCAGAGATCCAGTACCTAGGACATGGGGTGGGTTGCAGGAAGCAGCGTCCGGAACCAGCCAAAATCTAAGCCGTTGCACATTGGACTACCCCCGCACCAAAACCTAGATACTAGCCTTTCTAGGGACAGCTGGGTACTACCGAAGCTTTGTACCCAATTACAGCGCCATTGCCAAACCCCTGACCGACCTCACCCGCAAAAACCTTCCCCAGCAAGTCCTGTGGTCCCCGGAGTGTGAGGGAGACTTCCGACAGTTAAAACGTGCATTGGTGGAGGCACCCGTACTAGCCACTCCCGATCCAACTAAACGTTTTGTCATTCACACAGATGCCTCCATGTTCAGATTGGGAGCGGTGCTGAGTCAAGTTGGTTAAGATGGACATGACCACCCTGTTGCCTATATCAGCCGGAAGCTATTACCCAGGGAGGTTGCCTACGCGGCCATCGAGGAAGAATGTTTTGCCCTTGTATGGGCACTTAAGAAACTTCAGCCCTACCTATACGGGCGCTCCTTCACCGTCCTCACGGATCATAACCCCCTGGTATTGCTGAACCGGGTGGCCGGAGACAATGGCCGACTTCTGCGGTTGAGCCTCACACTGCAGCCTTTTAATTTTTCCATTCAGTATCAGCCTGGAAAACACAATGCCAATGCAGACGGTCTATTTTGCCAGACCGAACATGA
The DNA here is from genome assembly GCA_009667805.1 of Leptobrachium leishanense. Taxonomy (NCBI): domain Eukaryota; kingdom Metazoa; phylum Chordata; class Amphibia; order Anura; family Megophryidae; genus Leptobrachium; species Leptobrachium leishanense. The sequence continues at coordinate 45,839 of RXON01002196.1, read as the reverse complement.
AACGTGAGCACTGACTTTCATGGACATCCCCAGGCGGACCCGACTAAGGGTCTCACCGGGTCTGCCATCTTTGGACTCAGGGGAGCTGTGTGACAGAACAGCCGTCACGTTCAATTTATTAGCCCATAAAAAGTTAAAAGTTTGTTTGTTCAAGGTCAAATTTTGTTTATACAATTTATATCTGTATCATCCCTGGGTGTATTGTGTTTCCCCTCGCAAATTCCCTGCACCAAACGCATCTGCAATCCCTCACATTTTAATAACACCCAAATTGCCCAGTTTTCGTTTCACCAAGTGTAGAATTTGTTAGTACAATTTGTGCCTATATGTTTATGGTTGTTGTAATAGATCAGCTACCCTGAAGGGGTAGCTCCGTCTGCGGCGCTGAGTCTTGCTGGAGAGCTTAGCTTAGCTTAGGCTAGGGTCAGACGAACGCATTTTTCACGTTGTCCGTGAAAAAGTGCGTTCGAACGAACGTACGTATTTTTTCCCGGAATACGCGATAGCGGTCATACGATGCGCCTTTTCGTCCGTGATTTTGTACGGATCGTCAATAAAACACTTTTTGTGTCTGGACGTTATGTTAGCCGGACATTAGCAGCGTCTGACGTCTCCCAATCACACAAACACGCCGCTATGTGACCGCAGCGCACTCTGTACGTCAGTACTAGCGGTTTGACGTTCTCGAAAAAATGCGTTTGTTGGCCACTTGCGTTGCACGGACGAACTTTTGTGCGGCCGTTCGTCGTATGTTCCCCGGCATTGGACGTCATTTGCTGCTAGCACGGCCGTGATTTCGTGCGGCTAAACGCACGTGAAAAATGCGTTCGTCTGACCCTAGCCTTAGGGTAGCGAGCTAGCAAGGTGGGAGAGTGATTGGCAGTGGTCCCTGGATGGTCTGGAAGCGAAGGATTCAGTGATTATGTCCTCCCAAATACTCGTCGAGACGCAGTATAGGTTGTAGATCAATCAGAGTGTATTTAGAATGGGAACAGACAGTGCTTATATACAAAATACAGCCATGCACATTCAGACTTCCCGCCCACCCCAACAGTTCTGATTGGTTGGTTCCAAGACCACTGCAGGCTTCTTTCAGGTCCTCTTCAGTCTTCACTTTGGTCCACTTTTTGTATGCAGATGAAGTCTTGACCCCACAGTGACCACATACAGTGATTTACATAACCCATTGTAAAGGGAATCAGATAGTGGGTGGCTGAGACAATGTGACTCCCAACCTTTCAGAACAGGTAAACAGATAACAGATATCCAAAAAGAAAGCACTTTTGCATAATACACAAATTACTCAAACCTATTGAACATTCTATACAAAGGAAAGCATTTGACACTAGTTAAAAACACATTTAACTAAAGAAATATAAGTCTATTTAAAACTAAAAATGAGTAACAAAAAATGCAATAAAATTAGAATTTTCAATAATTTATTATGTGTAAAGTGTTTTTTTTTCACATTTTAACATGCGATCGTTTGCGGTTATATTTTGTATGGGGTGCGCTTGTTAAAAAAAATAGAAATGGGGTCCCGTTACATTTTTTTTGGGGGAAAATTTTGCTTTTTTTAACAAATGCACCTCATACAAAAATCGTTAGTGCAGCATTATTGTTCACATTATAATTGAAATGGGAACAATATTGCTGCATTAACAAAACAACAAAAAAATAACTTGCATTTTTTTTTTAGAATTTTTTTTAAAAATATTTTTATTTTTTTATTTTTTATTTTTTTTAAAAAACATTTTTCACGCTCATGTTTGGTATCCTTGGATGTTTGGTATCCTTGGAAAGGCCATGCTCTGGCCGATCCAACGTTATCAAACATTAACCCCTAGCTGCCACGGATCGGGAGATAGGGGGTTCCAATGAACCCCTATCTCCACCATTGGTGGCAGCTAGGGGTTAACTCCAGGACTGAGTCCTCAGGGGGACTTCCTGGAGGCTTGGCCGACATCCAAGATGTCGGCCAGCTCCAGGAGAGGATCACGATCCGGCGCTTTTCAGCGCCGATTCGTGATAAGGCTCCCCAGGGGTTAATCACAGCCACCGTTTCGAAGGGCAGGTGCCTGGATTAACCCTCTGCCCCCCGGCGATCGGGAGGGAGAGAGGTCCGAAGATGTCAGCCCGCACCGGGGAGCGCAGCAATCCGCTGGAATCCGGCGGATTGCTGCCTCCTGTGCATGGACGCGCTCAGCGCGTCCATAGCACAGGAGAACCACTTGGCTGGATGCGCTGAGCACGTCCATAGCAGCCAAGTGGTTAACTGGTGTTTGAAAAAAATTCAAAATAACATCTAAAGCAATGTTATTTTTCACCTCGGGATTAAACATTCACAGGGTTATTCAGAGAGCGGTGAAAAGCAGGAGAATAACTGGAGAAGTGAAAATTCTAGGTCAAAATAGCCAAACCAGAAAAATTCTTCCATTTAACTCATTTTCCAAATTGGCTATTTGGTCTAGATTCTTCTCTTCTCCTGCCAGTTCTCCTGGCTTTTACCTCTCTCTCAGGGTTGTTCAGAGAAAGGTGAAAACCAGGAGAATGGCAGGAAAGAGAACAACCTGGACCAAATAGCCGATTTGGAAAGTGAGATAAGGCTAGGGTCAGACTAACGCATTTTTCACAGTGGCCGTCAAAAAGTGCGTCCGAACGCATTGCCGTATTTTTTCACGGAATGCGCGAAAACGGTCATACGATGCGCATTTTTGTGCGTGATTTTTTACGGATCAAAATCAGGAAACTTTGGGTGTATGGACGTTATGTTGGCCGGACATGAGCAGGGTCTGACGTCTCCAAATCACGCACACACACCGCTAGTGGACGCAGCGCACTCTGTACGTCTGTACTAGCGGTTCTGCGTTCTCGTAAAAATGCGTTCATTTTCCACTTGCGTTGCGCAGCCGGACTTTCGTGCGACCGTACTTCGTATATTGTCCGTCATTGCCCGACATTTGCGGGTAGTGCGGCCGTGATTAAGTGCGCCTAAACACACGTTAAAAATTCGCTAGTCTGACCATAGCCTAAATTGGAGAATTTTTCTGGTTTGGCTATTTTGACCTACAATTTTCCAGTCTCCAGTCATTCTCCTGCTCTTCACTGCTCTCTGAATAACCCTGACAGGGTTATTCAGAGAAAGGTGAAACTCAGGAGAATGACTGAAGAGAAAATTCTAGATCAAAATAGACAAATCAGAAAAATTATCCCATTTATCTCACTTTCCAAATCGGCTATTTGGTCTAGATTGTTCTTGTGAAGGAATGGCAGCCACTATACCGTAGCGCGGTACAAATTTTTAAAATGTTTATTTGGTGTGGTGTATGAAAGAATTTGTTAGGTTGTATTTTTATAAGTTCCCCCTGTAATTCTCCCCATTGGTGACCTGTTCCCCGCCTGTCCACAGCCCCGGGAAGACACCCGGTCTGTGAATGCCTCGAGCCGCCACTAACTGTCTCTGCCAAGCCGCCCAAACTTGCCCGGCCCCCCCTGTGGTGTGAGTGCTCCTTTGTCCAGGCGGCTCCCTGTGGCTTTCAGCCCGAGTTTGGGGTTTTACCAGGGATTTCGGTATTTATGAAAGGGGGGGTTCAAGCAGATTCACAGGGTTATTCAGAGAGGTTAATGGCAGAAGAGAACAATCTAAACCAGAAAGCCGATCAGGAAAGTTAGATATTTTGACCTGGAATTTTCACTTCTCCAGGTTTTAACCCTGTTAGTTTTAGGCAAAGGCCGAACCCAAAATAATTTCAGCCGATGCAAATAAACTACGAGCCGCTCAGTCCAGACGTGCAGAATCCACTGCGCCGCAACACATTTTTCTGCTTTGTGTCCCCCGTACAGCCTGCATGCGGTAGACACTCAGTGCTAAGAATGCCAAATCCATGAATGGTTCGGCGGGTAGCTGTGGAAAAGTCCTTTCACTTGCACCGCTAGTTATCATAGCCTTGCAGAGAACATGTGGGCGGCTCTGAAGAGAGCCTTTGGGTCTTGAGGGAAGTAGGGGCGTAAAAGGATAGCTTAGCCGCCGAAGCCGTACAAGGTGCGACCCTGGCGCTTCAGAGCGTAAACCACGTCCATGGCAGTAACGGTCTTTCTCTTTGCGTGCTCGGTGTAAGTGACAGCATCGCGGATGACGTTCTCTAGAAAAACTTTCAGCACGCCACGAGTTTCCTCGTAGATGAGTCCAGAAATGCGCTTGACGCCTCCACGTCGAGCTAAGCGCCGGATAGCTGGCTTGGTGATGCCCTGGATGTTGTCACGGAGCACTTTCCTGTGCCTCTTAGCACCTCCTTTGCCGAGTCCCTTTCCACCTTTACCGCGACCAGACATATTTGCAGCGAGTGTGGGCTACAGTGAATACAAAGGAGCGCAAAGAGTCCCTTTATATGCCACATAGGCGGACCTGATAGGGAACGGAAAGGCGGCGCGTCCTATTTGCCTATCAGCGACTAGCACTCTTGTGTATTGCTCTAATTGGATGCAATTACATCTGAATTGGAAACAAAGGAATACAAGCAAGCTCCTGCGCGCGGGAACGGAATCAAGATCTCCAAGTAAGGAAGTAAGGGATTCCTTGGCCAGACGGCACTTCCTGCGCGCTGTCCCGAGTTACTGGCTGCCCGGCATTTTAAGGTGAACAGCCCACTCTCGTACGAGTGTATCACAGGGATCCGCAGCAATAAAACTAACAGCAATGTGTGGTGTGTTTGAGAGTATCACAGAGCTGCACAGCAATTAAACTCAGTGTAATGTGCGGTCTCGTTGTGTGTAAACGTATCGCAGAGCTGCACCACCAATATATATACACTGCTCAAAAAAATAAAGGGAAAACTTAAACAACACAATGTAACTCCAAGTCAATCACACGTCTGTGAAATCAAACTGTCCACTTAGGTAGCAACACTGATTGACAGTCAAGTCCACATGCTGTTGTGCAAATGGAATAGACAACACGTGGGAAGCATAGGCAGGTAGCAAGACATCCCCAATAAAGGAGCGGTTCTGCAGGTGGTGACCACATACCACTTCTCAGTTCCTATGCTTTCTGGCTGATGGTTTGGTGACTTTTGAATGTTGGCGGTGCTGTCACTATATTGGTAGCTGAGACGGAGTCTACAACCCACACAAGTGGCTCAGGTAGTGCAGCTCATCCAGGATGGCACATCAATGCGAGCTGTGGCAAGAAGGTTTGTTGTGTCTGTCAGCGTAGTGTCCAGAGCATGGAGGGTGGTATGAGGGCCCGACGTCCACAGGTTCGGGCAATTGCACGGCTCGCCACCGGCTGCAGCTCTTGCACCGTATACGGGACAGAGGCGCGTTTGCTTGCTGTCAATGCTCACTGTTAAAACACCGAGCTGGTGTGATTTGGATAAGGCCCCCCAACACACACACTCTGTGGTGGGGAAACCGCTACTGGATTCAGCGATCCGCTACAATAAACCACACATCCCGTGCGGCCCGCTCATATCATTCATTCGTAATTCCCTCCCCACACAAGCGCAGGAAAGATCCGCCAGTGTGAATCCAGCTCAGAAGAGGAGTAGGTGGTGGCTCTTAGAAGAGCCTTTGGGGGGTTGAAGAGAATATACAACCAGATGCTTATCTCTTCTTGGGGGCAGCTTTCTTGCCCTTGGCTGGGCTCTTCACAGCTTTGGGTTTGGATGCCTTTTTTGCCGGGCTCTTGGCCACCTTCTTGGGCTTGGCGGCCTTCACTTTCTTCGGGCTCTTTGCTGCCTTTTTAGCGACCGCGGGCTTCTGGCTTTCTTCGGGCTCTTCGCAGCTGGCTTCTTGGCTTTAGCCGGAGACTTGGCCACCTTCTTGGGAGCTGGCTTCTTAACCTTGGCCGGTGCCTTTTTCGGCGTGGCGGTCTTGGTCTTGCCCTCCGCCTGCTTCTTGTGGAGTTTGAACGAGCCGGAAGCTCCGCTCCCTTTCACCTGCACCAGAGTCTCCTTCGTCACCAAAGCCTTGAGAGCTAGCTTGAGACGGCTGTTGTTCTTCTCCACATCGTATCCGCAGCCACTCAGGACTTTCTTCAGGGCAGGCAGAGATACCCCGCTGCGCTCCTTGGACGCGGACACAGCCTTGACGATCAGCTCGGACACGCTGGGGCAGGAGGCTTTAGAGGATTTCTTGGCGCCCGCTGCTTTCTTGGGTTGCTTCTTCTTAGGGCCACTTTCAACCGCAGGCGCGGCAGCTGGGGCTGGAGCCGTTTCAGACATGTTTCCCGCTGATACAAACAATGAGACGAAGAGATCTTCTCCTGCTGGCCAGCACCTCCTTATTATACCTCTTTTGCTGCCTTCCGATTGGCCGCTCGGCGTGCGTTTTGATTGGATACAGCTCCTGACTACCGGCTCCTGCCTGACAGTTTCTGCTCTCGCGCTGTGTTTCCGAGCCCATCAAACTCCCCTTTACAAACGGTATGAGTGCACAGACTGCCGGGCTTTGTTTCTGAGATGATCATAAAGGGCTCCCGAAGACTTTAGTCGCACTTGCTCGTCTCCCCGGAGTTGTGTCCGTCCTCAAAAACACGGCATCTTTATGACACATCCATGCTGCTAAGAACTGACGGCCTGCCATGGGCCGGATTTTTAACCCTTTGCATTTAGTGGAGGGGGACATCAATCTCCAAACATCAGTTGGGAACAGGCAAAGGGATTGATGCATAAGGTGCGCTGAGTAACAATGGAGTCATAAAACGCCAAACTTCGTTTCCTCCCCGTCTTTATTTCCATATATAGCACAGTCACTCAGCAAACAAAACCTCCATTCACAAGTCTTCTTAGTCTAAGATTTCTTTGTATGTTATACATGTCACTCCTACAGAGACTTTCATTCTAACTTCGTGTAATCTGTGTATCATATGTGCAAACGTGTGGGGGGTGCAGAGCTTGTGAATAATCTGCTTCTTAGGGCTGCCTTCATATTACTTTAAGGACACTGAAACCGATAAATAAACTTACTTTGTGTCCAGTGATTGCAATAATGAAATTGGGAAAACCGTGGAGAGTTGCAGGACTAGTGGTGACTAGACAAGTGCAGGGCAAAAAAGTTTGTTTCGGATCATTAATTCCATTTTTGTTTCGTGGCAGGCGGATTTGATTTGTATTTCGGAAGTGCAAATGTCAAAAAGAGTCACACAGGACCCTACATGTAATAACAGGTCTGAGAATGAAGAGGAAAGAAACCCAGGCGCCCGGACTTTAGCTGTGGGGAGGAATAGAGACTCATGATGCTATTAACGAAGAGAATAGGGAAACCAAACGACTCTAATGCCATGCGCATATAGCCCCAATGCAGGCGATCAAATGCCTTCTCGGCATCCAGTGCCAAGAGGACGAGCCCATGCGTGTTGGTTCTATAGGCAATGTCAATTATGTTATAAAAGCTGTGACAGAACACGCTGTCACTGTGCGACTTGGAGGGGGATGTGCGCTAGCCTCCTGCCCAGATACTATGGCCCGTGAAAGAGACTATTGGGGAACTGGTGGACCTTTTAAATATATTTTGGTTTTCACTGTTTTATAGATATGCCAGTTAACTAAAGATTTCTGATGTCTGTGTGTTATTCCCTGTATAGTGTAGATCTCTGTATTTGTACCTGCTATTGTGTAAATTCTCTCATAATAAATTCCTTTTGTTTACGTGCTTTCTCCTTCCCCCATTCTCCATTGTTTGAAGGCCCTGGGTAGTTATCTGATCTGTGATGTTGTCTGTTTGATTGTATGCAAATGTTATGGTCCTTGGCTCTATCTGTCCTCTCTGTGAATAAACAGTCAGTTCTATTCTGACCAAGCTTGAAGTCACGACTCCTGTTTTGGAGAACCAGGAATCTTCTGCCCGCTGTTCTAAGGAAAGGCTCCAGGTCTACAGCTTTGGCTTATTCCTGGGGGTGCTAGCCAGGCTCTCTACATACACCGGGCCTTGAGCTGTGGCTAAGGTACAACAGAAAGGTGTGGGAGTCACGAGGAGAAACTGGGTGTCCAGCGACGAAGCAGCATTTGGCAGATGTGACCCTGTTCGGGCACAGAGATCTGTTACAGGAGTCATTCAGTCGCCAAGTCCCCATACCCCTAGCAGGATAGTCAGCATCAAAGTCGATTGTACTGCTTCTGGGCCCAACGCAGGCAATAACACAGTGGAGATATTTTCAGTTTCAACACAAAATGGAGAATGACTGTTTATTACACAGACACACAGGTACAGTCAACACATTTGCATACAATCTAACAGATTACATCACAGATCAGATAGCTGCACAGGACCTTCAAACAACGAGATTCCCAAAGAGGAGAAGGGGGAAGGGAGAAAGCAGGTAAAACAAAAGGAATTTCCTATACAGTGAACGTACACAATAGAGAGGGTCACACTATACAGAGAGAAGGTACACCGAACACACAAACACCCTGCATCTACAATTCTAGATACAGGGTGACTTTAACAAAGGAAAGAGCAGGAAAACAATATAAAACCTCAGGCTCGCACCTCTCAAATACGTTTCTAAGCCCATGTACTTCAAGTCCAAAGTGACGCATGTCACACAAACTATCGCCGGCTTAGTCTTATGTAAATCACGAAACAAAGCATGACGCTTGATTCAGCCCCCTAACATTTATTGAAAAGATTCAGAACTGGGGTTTACTCATGAGTGAATAACCACAGTATATTTACATGCACAGTAGGATTAGAAATAAAAGGGGGAAGATACCGGGAACATGGAGGCCAGGACCATAAGAGCAAAGTAACAGACAAAATAGAAAAAAAGACTGAAAGAATAAAGAAAAAAACAAAAACACAAATAACACAACACTGTATCACTAGAATACAGCAAAATAGAGTCATTCCAAAGTAGCAAAAAATGTGCAAAATAAATAACGTTCAGGAAAACTCAAAAATGGGTAGCGAGAGGACGGACACCATTCAGAGCTCAACGCGAGTACCAAAGTGCTGCAACAACAAGCAGAAGGTCCTGAGGCGATCAAGTAGAAATACCATATACCCCATGGGGTTAAATGAAGGAGACAAACATGAACCAGTATGTGTCCAGTTCCTGCACCTTCTCAAAGTTCCGAAGCTGGATAAACCATCATAAGAAGAGTGGAAAGCAGGAAAGTCACCCAACGAGGCCTAACAAAATTAGGAGCACCAAAGGAGTAAGGAATCCCATCACTTAGGCCGAACTCTGTGCCATTCTGGGGAGACTTTGATCGGTGATGAAGAAGGCTCGCGTGGAGGCGAGAAATCTGCCAGAATGTTCCATTCTTTCAAAAATTGTAATCCAGTAGCAACATCGGGAACAACATGCAGGGTTCCATCTCTCCAGACTAGGTGTTTTGTAGGGAACCCCCACCTGTACTCCAGCTTGTGATTGCGAAGAAGCTTGGTAAAAGAGGAGAATTTGCGGCGTTTGGACATGGTCAAAGCCGAGAGGTCTGCAAAAAAGGATATATCAGCATATGGGGCAGACAAAGGCATGGATTTCCGTGACGCAGACATCAAAGCCTCCTTGATATGAAAAAAATGCAGCTGTATAATAACATCACGGGCCACGGAGGAAGGGAAATTTTTTGCTCGCGGGAGACAATGCTCTCAATCCAGTAGCAGGTCTTGTGGTGTGGCATCGGGCAGTAAAGTTTAAAAACAACTCCAAGAGATATGGATGTAAATCCGCTGGGGTGACTTCCTCCGCTATACCCCTGATCCTAATATTATTGCCCCGCGAGCGGTCTTCAATATCAGCCATTTTGAGTGCTAAAGAATCGTGGGCTGCTTGTAAGGCCTGATGCCTGTCCACCAGGTCATTATGGGCTAAGCATAAGTCATCTGCCTTAGGTTTGCAGCGCGTCTGTACACTCACCCAGATCCGGGCCGGGGAGTAAGTTGGGCAAGCTGGTGATGGTTGGCTCTGATTCAGGGGACAGCGATCCCAAATATGTCCCAGCTGATTGCAGCCATAGCATTGTGGGCCGATACGCTGGGGCTGTGGGGGTGGTTGGTATCGGGGTGCTCGCTCCGGAGGTATTGGTTGTGTAGCTAGATTTGCGTTGATCCGAAGAGGTGGTTTGGCCGGGGTGACGGTGTCTCGCCTGGCATTGTTGTATTCGTCAGCCAGGCAGGTGGTCTCTGGCAGTGTGAGGGGCCTCCGATCTCGGACCCAGTCGCGGAGCTCCGGGGGCTAATAGTTGTAGAATTGCTCCAGTAGGATCAGCTGAATGATTTGGTCAGGACTGGTCGCCTGGCACCTGTGGACCCAGCTGCTGATGGCTTGCTGCATTCGGTGGCCCCATTCAGCATAAGAGTCAGCTGTTCCCTTCCGAAGGCCCCGGAATCTCACACGGTATGCTTCTGGGTTGAGAGCGTAGCGGGCTAGTGGATGTTCTTTGACTCGCTCATAAATCATGCAGTCCTCATCCGTTACCGCCCGGTACGCTTCTGCCGCTCTTCCGGTTAAGTTGCTTGCCAGAATGGGTACCCAGTCCTTGCCAGCCACGTTCTGCAACACACAATGTCTCTCAAAGTCTTGCTAGAACCTGTCAATGTCTTTGCTCCCTTCGGGGAACATCTTGAAGGTCGCATAGGGAATCTTCTGCTTGAGGGGCCCTGTGCTGCCTCGGGATGCGGTCAACCCACCCAAATGTTGCCCAATCATGGGCTCACAGAGCTAAGTCCTGCAGCAAACTATATAAGGCTTCCCCGCAGCCCCAGCGTGTGTTTGTTGCAGGAGTGAATCAGAGAGGAGACTGTTGCATATCAGGGTGCTATCAGGGTGTATCACTGAGTTATATCAGAGTTCTGGGACTTTGAATCTGTGTGTTGGCGCTGCCAGCTACTGCCAGCTATCAGGGTGTATCACTGACTTATACCTGAGTTCTGGGAATTTTAATATGTGTGTTGGCACTGCAAAGGCTATCAGGGTGTATCACTGACTTATACCTGAGTTCTGGGAATGTTTAATCTGTGTGTTGGCACTGCCAGCTGGTGCCAGGCTATCAGGGTGTATCACTGAATTTTACCAGAGTTCTGAGAATTTGAATCTGTGTGTTGGCACTGCCAGCTGCTGCCAGCTATCAGGGTGTATCACTGACTTATACCAGAGTTCTGAGAACTTTAATCTGTGTGATGGCACTGCCAGCTATCAGGGACAGGGTGTATCACTGAGTTATAGCATAGTTCTGAATATCTTTAATCTATATATCACTCACCATGTCAGAAAGACCAAAAAGGACAGGCAGACGCTCCCAGACACAGATAAGAGGGCAAGCAGCCTCTGTGTCGGAAGGCTGTGCCCCTGGTCGTCGTGGACGTGGTGCATCCTCTGCAGGGGCACGCTTGTCCTTCCTAACTGGTGCTAGCCTTCTTAAGCAGCAGCAACATACAGAGGATTTGCAGGATTGGCTAACCAGGCCATCCTCATCCTCCGAGCACTCTGCCAGCCAGGCTTTTAGTGGTTTACAGTCCACCTCAGCTGCCAAAACATCTAATTCAGCCTCCATGTCCACAGCTACTCCTGCCATAGCCTCTCCACCATACACGGAGGAGTCAGCTAAATTGTTTGACTACAATGACAGTGACATGCTGCTTGAGGATGTGCAACAACTCCAGTGCTCTGATTCAAACTCTGAGGTTGAGGGAGGGATTAAAATCAGCCTAGAGGGTGGATGTACCAGTGACACACAAAGAACTGGCACTCATGTTCCCCCAGCAGCTGCAGCATATTGCCAGGTTGGCTCCAGTGATGAAGAGATAGGGGGTGATGACAATGATGATGAGGTCACTGACTCCACCTGGGTGCCTGATAGAACAGAGGAGTAAAGTGAGGAGGAGGCCCAACAAAAATGAGGCACAACGCCCTCTATGAGCAACCGTAGCCAGTCCAAGGCATCAGAACTCAGAGCTGCTCAGGTGCAGAGCGCTGTTGTCTCAAAGCACACGTGCAGGAACTCTGCTGTCTGGGAGTTCCTCACAAAATGTGCAGCAGACTGCAGCGTTGCTATTTGTAAGCTATGTCTGAAGAGGATCAAGCGTGTGAAAAACATCACACACTTGGGTACCACGTGCTTGATAAGACATATGACCACCTGCCACGCATCCCGTTGGCACAACACTTTGCATAGGTCCTTGTAACAGATCTCTGTGCCCGGACAGGGTCACATTTGCCAAATGCTGTTTCCTCGCTGGACACCCAGTTTCTCCTAATGACTCTCACACCTTTCTCTTGTACCTTAGCCACAGCTCAAGGCCTGGTGTATGTAGAGAGCCTGGCTAGCACCCCCAGGAGTAAGCCGAAGCTGTAAACCTGGAGCCTTTCCTTGGAACAGCAGGCAGAAGATTCCTGGTACTCCAAAACATGAGTCGTGACTTCAAGCTTGGTCAGAATAGAACTGACTGTTTATTCACAGAGAGGACAGATAGAGTCAAGGACCAGGACATTTGCATACAATCAAACAGACAACATCACAGATCAGATAACTACCCAGGGCCTTCAAACAATGGAGAATGGGGGAAGGAGAAAGCTAGGGTAAACAAAAGGAATTTCTTACTGAGAGAATTTACACAATAGAAGGTACTAATACAGAGATCTACACTATACAGGGAATAACACACAGACATCAGAAATCTTTAGTTAACTGGCATATCTATAAAACAGTGAAAACCACAATTTATTTAAAAGGTCCACCAGTTCCCCAATAGTCTCTTTCACGGGCCATAGTCTCTGGGCAGGAGGCTAGCACACAGCCCCCTCCAAGTCGCACAGTGACGGTGTGTTCTGTCACAGTCCTCATCCTCATCTGTATCTACCCTCACTATATGTCCTGCCATGTCATTGCCTTCAATCTCCACTGACAGGGATGATGCTACAGTAATGGGTGTACCAGGTCCTTCCTCAGAATGTGACAGCATTGTAGCGGATCCCCGCTACCCTGCCCGGGTAGATCCGCCGTCAGTGCCGAGCTGGTCTGGGGGTGTAGAGTCAGGGGTAGCGGGCGGTAGGGATTCGGCGGTGATCCAGCGTTTCTCTCCACGGTCCTTGCAGCGTCGCGGTTCCCCAAGCCCTGTTATCCCCAATTACTAGCCGAGGCAAGAGTAAAGGTTCAAACAGGAATGAGTTTAATTCAACATGGAGAATACAGGGTTATTTATGAGGAATGAAACCATTGTTCTCCCCTGGCCCGCCCTCAGTCCTCCTGCGGTGATCTTTGTTTGTACCTCAAGCCATAGCCCAATCTGCCTTGGTTAACCTGGGGGAACCCCTACGGTGCGCAGCCCTTATCTCGGGTCTCGGCGCCAGCTCGTCTGTCCCCCCCTCCCAGAGCCTCTCCCTGTCTGGCCAGCGCCCGGCCCCCCCTGTGGTGTGAGCGCTCCTTGTGGCTTTCTGCCTGAGTTTGGGGTTTTACCAGGGATTTCGGGGTGATCCCCTGGGAGCGGCGGCATGCTGGGGGAACAGCCTGGTAGCTCGGGTCCGGGGGCTGGTTCAGTCCAAAAAGCGCCCGGATCGGATCCACGGAGCCCGAGCTGCGAAGGGGGAAAGTCCTGCGGCTGTCCCCGGGCAAGAGTCACTGGTTGCCGGCAGCGCTCCCATCGAGGGATCCCTGGTCGGCGTTCGGGTTTCTCGGAGTGTTTCGTTCTATAATTCGCACCCCCGTAAGCACCTATTTTTAGGAGCCCACTGGCCAAGAAGCGCTCTTCTGCGTGGTTTCCACGCTGCGGGGCAAGGCGGGCAAGTTTGGGCGGCTTGGCAGAGACAGTCAGCGGCGGCTCGAGGCATTCACAGACCGGGCGTCTTCCCGGGCTGTGGACAGGCGGGGAACAGGTCAACCATGGGGAGAATTACAGGGGGAACTTATAAAAACACATCCTAACGAATTCTATAATATACCATACTAAAACAATCTTTTTAAAATTTTGTACTGCGCTATGGTATAGTGGCGGCCGTCCCGTCACACATCTCCCCCAAGTTTTCAGATGGCAGACCCGGTGAGACCCTCTTCGGGTCCGCTTGGGGATGTCTATGCCCTCCACCCACCCTAAGTTTCAAGCTCAGTCTGGCGGGATAGTCCGTCCGCATTGCCATTTTGCTTCCCAGGCCGGTACTGGATGGTAAAATTGAAGGGCTGGAGGGCCAGGCTCCACCGCAAGAGCCTGCCGTTGTCCCCGGCCACCCGGTTCAGCCATACCAGGGGGTTGTGGTCCGTGAGGACCGTGAAGAAGCGCCCATACAGATACGGTTGCAATTTCTTCAGGGCCCATACCAGGGCCAGGCACTCCTTCTCGATGGCCACATAAGCTACCTCCCTGGGTAAAAGTTTCCGGCTGATGTAGGCAACCGGGTGGTCGTGCCCGTCTTCACCGACCTGGCTCAGCACTGCTCCCAATCCGAACATAGATGCGTCTGTGTGGACAACAAAACGTTTAGTGGAATCAGGAGCAGTCAACACGGGGGCTCCCACCAGGGCTCGCTTGAGCTGCTGGAAGGCTTCTTCACACGGGGGACCACAGTACCTGTCGGGAAGGTTCTTGCGCGGTCAGGTCAGTCAGGGGTTTGGCAATGGCGCTGTAGTTGGGGACAAAGCGGCGGTAGTATCCTGCCGTACCTAGAAAAGCCAACACCTGGGTCTTGGTGCGGGGAGTGGGCCACTGGGCAACAGCCTCAACCTTGGCGGGTTCTGGGCGCTGCCTTCCGCAGCCCACCCGGTGGCCCAGGTACTGGACCTCGGACATGCCGACGTGGCACTTGTCTGGTTTGATGGTCAGACCGGCGGTGCCAAGGCGGTCCAGTACGGCCCGTAAGTGTTGTAAGTGTTCCTCCCAGGTGTTGCTGAAGATGGCTATGTCATCTAGGTAGGCGCTGGTAAAGTCTTGCATCCCCTCTAGCAGCCGATCCACCATGCGTTGGAAAGTGGCCGGGGCATTCTTCATCCCGAATGGCATAACCCGAAATTGGTATAAGCCAAACGGAGTGATGAATGCTGATTTCGGCACACCTTCCTCGGCAAGGGGAATCTGCCAGTACCCCTTACATAGGTCAATGGTGGTGAGAAAGCTTCCCTGGGCAATCCGGTCTAGGAGTTCGTCGACTCGGGGCATGGGGTAGGCGTCAGTGACAGTGTGGTCATTTAACTTCCTATAGTCCACACAGAACCTGGTAGTGCCATCCTTCTTGGGTACTAGAACCACCGGGGAGGCCCAGGGGCTCTCGGAGGGTTCTATTACCCCTAGGTCCAACATCTCACGGATCTCTTTCTGCATCCCGTCTCTCACTGCATCGGGGATTCGGTACGCCGTCTGCCGCAAAGGGGCTTGACTCTGGGTATCGACCCGATGCAGGGCTACGGAGGTGTAGCCGGGACGGGATGAGAACAGGTCTCGGTGCTCCTGTAGAACCTGCTGAGCCTGTTCCTTGTGGCGGGGGGTGAGCCCCTCGCCTAGCCAGACATCGGCTATCCCCTGGGCGCTTGGATCCCCGGGCAGTACCGGCAAGGGGAGATCCTCCAGATCCCCCGCGTCCGGCGCGCAGATGGCAGCTACTGCCTCTTCCCTTTCGAAAAACAGTTTTAGCATGTTCACATGAAAGATTCTGTGTATCCTTTCATCTGAGCATCTAGCTGCGGTGAAGGTGGTATCGCAGATCTTTTCTATGATTTTGTAGTGTCCTTCCCAGGCTGCCTGCAACTTATTTTGTTTGACCGGTTCGGAGTGCTAACACTTTCTGCCCTATCTGGAAGGTGCGGTCCCTAGCCGACCGGTCATACCACCTCTTCTGCTTGGTTTGGGCCGCTTGGAGATTGTCCCGTACCAGGGCGGTCAGTTCCTGCAGCCGGTCCCTAAACTCAAGCACATAATCTATGGCCGAGGTCCCCTCCTCGGCCAGAGCACCTTCCCAGTGCTCCCGGAGCAAGTCCAAGGGGCCGCGGACTCTCCGGCCGTACAGTAGCTCAAAGGGAGAGAAGCCTGTGGCTTCCTGGGGTACCTCCCGGTACACGAACAGAAGGTGGGGCAGATGGCGTTCCCAGTCCTTATGGGACATGGTAAAGGAGCAGAGAAGCTGCTTGAGGGTCCCGTTGAACTGCTCGCAGAGCCCGTTGATCTGCGGGTGGTAAGGGGAGCTGTACAGGGGTTTAATCCCGCACAGCCTCCAGAGCTGCTGGGTCACCTCGGCCGTAAATTGTGTACCCTGGTCAGACAGGATTTCCTGTGGAAATCCAACCCTGGAGAAGATCTGCAGCAGAGCTCCGGCAACGGTCTCTGCGTGGATATCCCGGAGGGCCACGGCTTCGGGGTACCTGGTGGCGTAGTCCACTACGGTCAAGATATACTTCTTGCCCGTAGGGCTAGGCACTGCCAAGGGTCCTACCAGATCCACCGCCACCCGTCTAAAAGGTTCTCCCACTATGGGCAATGGTCTCAGGGAAGCATTCTTGGCGTCCCCCCTCCCCTACTCGTTGGCATACCCCACACGTCCGACAGTAGTCCCTAACTTCCCCTGATAATCCGGGCCAAAAGAAGCTCTGGGTCAGACGGTGCAATGTCCGCCGGTGCCCGAGATGTCTCGCAAGGGAATATCATGTGCGATCCTTAACAGATCGCGCCGATATTTCGCTGGCACTACCAGCTGCCTGTGGGGTACTCGGTCTATTCCCTTGCTCGTCCCCCTGATGTCCTGTACAGCTTCACTTGGTCCCAGGCAAATCTCACCTCCCCTAACCCTCCCGGTCCCTCCCTGCTTGTTGTCGGTATGGGGCAATGGTAATATCGTCCCGGGTGGCTTGGGCAAAGTCCGTCGGGGAATCCCAGGTCAGGGCAGGGGCGTTGTCTGGGCCGAGTGGGGGTGTTGGTCTGGTCTGGCTTATCGTGGTCCACTCGGAGTCGGTGGGTGGGGCCTTCCGTGCTTGATTGCGGGTGGTAACGGGGCATACCCCGCCAGGATGAGGGTCCTCAAAGGTGGAGGTCAGCAATCCCAGGTAGTAGCCAAGTAAGACCTCGGACGGTAGATTCTTCATGACCCCGACCTCCACGTCCCGGGCATTTGTGCCCCAATCTAGATGGACGCGGGCCATAGGGATTCGATAGACATGGCCACCAGCGACTCTGACGGCCACCGAATACCCGGTTGAAGCAGCCGAGGGGATAAGATGGGGCTGTGCCAGGGTAAGGGTTGCACCGGTGTCTCGCAGACCACTGGCAAGTTGTCCATTCACCCGAACTTGTTTGCGATGGTGTTGACGGTTGTCCTGCGCGGCTGCTTGCATGGGGTTGGCCTCATGCAGGATGCCCCAGTCTTCCTCGAGGGTGGCTGTGGGTTCCGGTTCCTGATGGCAGCAGTATGCCGTAGCTCGGCTCGGTGGGTGCGCTGCCCGGGACGGTGCCGGACGCTGGTTGTTCAGGGGACAACGGTCTCTCATGTGTCCGATCTGGTTACACCCATAGCACCGGGGTCCTACCCGAGGAGCCGGGGTGGAGGGTGCCGGTGGCCTGGGTGCTCGTTCGAGGGGAGCAGGGCGTAACTGTGGCGCTGGATGGAAGCGGGGAGATGGGGCTCAGATGGCCGGAGGGGCTACTCGCCTGGCGTCCTGGTACTCGTCGGCAAGGCGGGTGGCTTCAGACAGGGTGAGGGGGCGCCGGTCTCGCACCCAGTCTCGGACCTCTGGAGGAGAGTAGTTGTAGAACTGCTCCAGTAATAGCAGCTGGACGATCTGGTCCGGTTGGGTAGCTTGGCACCCCTGAATCCAGCTGCGGAGCGCCTGGTGCATCCTGTGTCCCCACTCCGCATACGAGTCCTGAGTGCCCCTTCTTAAGGCTCGAAATCGAACTCGATACGCCTCCGGGGTGAGTGCATAGCGGGCTAGCAGATGTTCCTTGACCCGCTCGTACACCATACAGTCTTCGTCCGCCACCGCCCGATAGGCTTCAGCCGCCCTGCCGGTCAATTTGCTCGCCAGGATGGGTACCCAGTCTCGGACCGCCACCCCCTGCAGGGCACATTGCCTCTCGAAATCCTGCAGGAACCCGTCGATGTCTTCGCTCCCCTCTGGGAAGAGTTTGAATGCTGCGAACGGTATTTTCTGTTTGGGGGGTCCGGTACTGCCTTGGGGGCACAGCGACCCCCCCGGACCTTTGCTGCATCTCTGCCTGGCGGAGCTTGTCTGTGTCGGCCAGGACCCTCCCAATGATGTCGGCGAAGGGGTCTGTTCCGTATAGGGCCAGCCGCCACTGCACCTCTCGCCTCCATTCCGAGGTCTCGGAGCCCTCAGAGGGAGCCACGCTGTTGCGGTCGTCTATCAGTTCTCCGATGATGACCGCTTTCGCCTTGCCTCCGGGCGCCTTGCCTCTGGCTTTTAACAGTTCTTTCAGGACCGTGCGCTTCAGCCCTTCGTAGCGCTGTGCCATACGGGGTCACCGCCGTTGCTGGTACTGTCCACCTCTCGAACCCAGGGGTGTCTGAGACCGGGGTTAAGCCGGCGGCTGTATCTCCCCCTGCTGGGCTGGTCTCAGATTCTCCCCCCGGATGATATCTACTCCAGACGCTCGGCGTGTCGCGGTGGCTAAGACCGGGGTCAAGCCAGCGGCTGTATCTCCCCCTGCTTGTCTGGTCTCAGCCGGATCCCAGCACTGCCAGCCAATGTAGCGGATGCCCGCTACCCTGCCCGGGTAGATCCGCCGTCAGCGCCGAGCTGGTCGGGGGGTGTAGTGTCAGGGGTAGCGGGTGGTAGGGATTCAGCGGTGATCCAGCGTTTCTTTCCACGGTCCTTGCAGCGTCGCGGTTCCCCAAGCCCTGTTATCCCCAATTACTAGCCGAGGCAAGAGTAAAGGTTCAAACAGGAATGAGTTTATTTTAACATGGAGAATACAGGGGTATTTATGAGGAATGAAACCATTGTTCTCCCCTGGCCCGCCCTCAGTCCTCCTGCGGTGATCTTTGTTTGTACCTCAAGCCATAGCCCAATCTGCCTTGGTTAACCTGGGGGAACCCCTGCGGTGCGCAGCCCTTATCTCGGGTCTCGGCGCCAGCTCATCTGTCCCCCCCTCCCAGAGCCTCTCCCTGTCTGGCCAGCGCCCGGTCCCCCCTGTGGTGTGAGCGCTCCTTGTGGCTTTCTGCCCGAGTTTGGGGTTTTACCAGGGATTTCGGAGTGATCCCCTGGGAGCGGCGGCATGCTGGGGGTACAGCCTGGTAGCTCGGGTCCGGGGGCTGGTTCAGTCCAAAAAGCGCACGGATCGGATCCACGGAGCCCGAGCTGCGAAGGGGGAAAGTCCTGCGGCTGTACCCGGGCAAGAGTCACTGCTTGCCGGCCGCGCTCCCAGCGAGGGATCCCTGGTCGGCGTTCGGGTTTCTCGGGGTGTTTTGTTCTATAATTCGCACCCCCGTAAACACCTATTTTTAGGAGCCCACTGGCCAAGAAACACTCTTCTGCGTGGTTTCCACGCTGTGGGGCAAGGCGGGCAAGTTTGGGCGTTTTGGCAGAGACAGTCAGCGTCGGCTCGAGGCATCACAGACCGGGCGTCTTCCCGGGGCTGTAGACAGGCGGGGAACAGGTCAACCATGGGGAGAATTACAGGGGGAACTTATAAAAACACAACCTAACGAATTCTTTAATATACCATACTAAAACAACCTTTTTAAAATTTTGTACCGCGCTACAGTATAGTGGCGGCCGTCCCGTCACACTTTGCTCTTATGGTCCTGGCCTCCATGTTGCCGGTATCTTCCTCCTTTTATTTCTAATCCTACTGTGCATGTAAATATATTGTGTTTATTCACTCATGAGTAAACCCCAGTTCTGAATCTTTTCAATGAATGTTAGGGGGCTGAATGTTCCGTTCAAACGTCATGCTTTGTTTTGTGATTTACATAAGACTAAGCCGGCGATAGTTTGTGTGACATGCGTCACTTAAGACTTGAAGTACATGGGCTTAGAAACGTATTTGAGTGGTCCGAGCCTGAGGTTTTATATTGTTTTCCTGCTCTTTCCTTTGTTAAAGTCACCCTGTGTGACGGGACGGCCGCCACTACGCTGTAGCGCAGTACAACAGTTCAAGTGTTTATTTATTTGTGTGTTATTAAAAGTTCGTTAGCCCTTATTTTTATAAGTACCTCAATATGATTTTCCCTGTTGTTCCCCTGTTCCCCGCTCATTCAGAGCCACGGAAAGTTCACTAGACGAGCTGGCACCGAGCCTCAAGATAAGGGCTGCACCCACAAGGGTGGCCCAAGATGAACAAAGGGAAATTATTGAATTTAGCTAAGTTATGAAGATAAGTTAGAATTTTAATAAAGGACTCAGAGGCGAGAATTGCAGTCTCTTTTCTTGCTTTTAATAATAGTCACAAGTGAAATGTCGAAAAAATACAACAGACATAAACTAAAACATTTTTCTAACAGTGGTATCTTCTAACCCCCCTTTCCCAGAGGTATAGTCCATAGTTCCTCCAAGTCTATAGATAGGACTGCCTTCCCGCCTTTTCTCCCTCTTTCTTGCAAACAAACTGGAACCAAACGAAGAACATGAAACAGGATGCGATCCAGTCATCACTTGAATCAAACCGAGACGTCCAGATGAAAAGACAGGAACACATGTCACTGAGCTGAAATCAAAGCAGAGGGTGAGATACCGGTGCACGAAGTATAACATGCATACAATTAACCCTGGAGTCCGCCCCGGAAGGGCAGGGTGGGCAATACTCGCCTCTGAGTCCTTTCTTAAAATTCTAACTTATCTTCATTGTAGCAGATCAGCTACCCTGCAGGGGTAGCTCCGTCTGCGGCGCCGAGTCTTGCTGGAGAGCTTAGCCGGGTAGCGAGCTAGCAAGGTGGGAGAGAGATTGGCAGCGGTCCTTGGATGATCTGGAAGCGAAGGATTCCGTAAAGCTGGCTTCTTCAGTGATTATGCCCTCCCCAAATACTAGTCGTGACTCAGTACAGGTTTGAAGGTAAATCAGAATGTTTAATGAAAAGCAGAACATACACGGTCCTTTTATATGGTACAGTCCCATTGTTCTCTCCCATGCCCGCCCCCAGACCCCTGGAGTGAATTCTGCACAGGGGCTAGCCATGCCCAGGTTCTGATTGGTTGGTTCCAAGACCATTGCAGGCTTCTCTCAGGTCCTCTCAAGTCTTCACTTGGGTCCACTGGTTGTATGCAGATGAAGTCTTCACCTCACAGTGACCACATACAGTGATTTACATAACCCATTGTAAAGGGAATCAGATAGTGGGTGGCTGAGACAATGTGACTCCCAGCCTTTCAGAACCAGTAAACAGATAACAGATAAACAAAGAGAAAGCACCTTTGCATAATCCACAAGTTACACAAACTCATTTGACTTTAGTGGCGGGTAGTGTTTTTAAAAACCACATTTAACCCCTTAGTGACCGGGCGGTTTTACACAAATCCGTCCTTTAGTAACCGCTGCTGTTTTTACGTTTCTGCGCTGCTCGTGTTTAGATCAAATTTTCCTCTTACTCGTTTATTCAACCCACACATATTATACACCCTTTTTCCCGCCATTAAATGGACTTTCTATAAATACCATTATTTCCATCATATCCAATAATTTAATATAAAAAAAATATGAAATATGATGAAAAAAATGGTAAAAACACACTTTTTCGTAATTTAATCCCCTAAAGCTATAACCACCAATAAAGACCCCGGCTAAATAGTTTCCAAATTTTATCCCGAGAATAGAAATACCCAATTTTTACATGTTTTTATCTTTTAACCCTTTCACTGCTGAGCCAGTTCACCTATGTGCGCTGCGCTCATTCTGACCATTTTGTGCTAATTATTTTTAGATGACAGCCTAGGTCCTATTTAATTAAACTCCCCCCAGACAAAAAAAACTTTAAAAAAAAAAAAAAATATATTTTATTTAATTTTTTTATTATTATTTTTTTATTTTTTATTTTTTTTACATTTTTTTTTAAAACCAAACCTGGTCATGTTTGGTATCATTTGAAAGGCCATAATCAGGCCTTTCAAATGATGGCAAATATGACCATCTAGCTGCCATGGATCGGGAGATAAAGGGATCCTTAGGATCCCCTTATCTCTACATGGCAGCTAGAGGGTTAACTGGCCCACTGACATCCTCACACATATGGTGAGGTTGTCAGTGGGTGGGGGGGACCTGGAGGCTTGGCTGACATCCAAGATGTCAGCCCCCCCTCCAGGTTTGAATCGCGTTTTGGCGCCAATTGGCGCCGCAACGTGATCCAGCGGCAAAATGGTTAATGCCATACACCGCTGGAAAGGGGAGGCTCTCCCCTCTCCAGCGGTGCAAATGGCATCTCCCTAGCTTCAATGGTTGGGGAGATAGAGGGCTCCAAAGGAGCCCCCCCCTCCCCTCCATTGAAACACATGGGGGCACCTTCTGATGACGTCACCACGCAGCGTGGCGACGTCATCAGCCTCGCCTGCCCATGTAAATCACATGGGCAGGCTTCCTCCCTGTCAGATCGGCGTGGGATCCGACGAGGGAGGTGAGTATCGGGCGGGAGGGGGATTTGGCGCCGCTGACGTACCCTGTACGTCATCGGGTCTAAGGGAGACCCGAACACAGGACGTACAGGGTACGTCAGCGGTCGGGAAGGGGTTAACTAAAGAAATATAAGTCTCTTTAAAACATAAAAATGAGCAATTGACAATACATTTAAAACCACACGATATATCTGAGCATAAACTAGCAGGATCGGTGCAGGGGAAAAACATGATTAATTAGAAGTCTAGCAACAGTTTTACATTAAATCTAACAAAGGAAATTAGTTTCCATAAATAAAGGGAAATATAACAGAATAAGAATGAAATTAAACTAAATAAATCCTGTGGCGGCCGTTCCGTCACAGTCACGACTCCTGTTTTGGAGAACCAGGAATCTTCTGCCCGCTG
Source organism: Leptobrachium leishanense (assembly GCA_009667805.1). Classification (NCBI taxonomy): domain Eukaryota; kingdom Metazoa; phylum Chordata; class Amphibia; order Anura; family Megophryidae; genus Leptobrachium; species Leptobrachium leishanense. Next base: position 22,956 of record RXON01002196.1, on the reverse strand, counting down.
TTCTAAGGAAAGGCTCCAGGTCTACAGCTTCGGCTTATTCCTGGGGGTGCTAGCCAGGCTCTCTACATACACCGGGCCTTGAGCTGTGGCTAAGGTACAACAGAAAGGTGTGGGAGTCACGAGGAGAAACTGGGTGTCCAGCGACAAAGCAGCATTTGGCAGATGTGACCCTGTCCGGGCACAGAGATCTGTTACAGGAGTCATTCAGTCGCTAAGTCCCCATACCCCTAGCAGGATAGTCAGCTTCAAAGTCGATTGTACTGCTTCTGGGACCAACGCTCTGGGTCCAACGCAGGCAATAACACAGTGGAGATCTTTTCAGTTCCAACACAAAATGGAGAATGACTGTTTATTACACAGACACACAGGTACAGGCAACACATTTGCATACAATCTAACAGATTACATCACAGATCAGATAGCTGCACAGGAACTTCAAACAACGAGATTCCCTAAGAGGAGAAGGGGGGAGGGAGAAAGCAGGTAAAACAAAAGGAATTTCCTATACAGTGAACGTACACAATAGAGAGGGTCACACTATACAGGTACACCGAACAGGGAAACAGAGGAAAGAACAGGAAAACAATATAAAACCTCAGGCTCGCACCTCTCAAATATTTTTCTAAGCCCATGTACTTCAAGTCCAAAGTGACGCATGTCACACAAACTATCGCCGGCTTAGTCTTATGTAAATCACGAAACAAAGCATGACGCTTGATTCAGCCCCCTAACATTTATTGAAAAGATTCAGAACTGGGGTTTACTCATGAGTGAATAACCACAGTATATTTACATGCACAGTAGGATTAGAAATAAAAGGGGGAAGATACCGGGAACATGGAGGCCAGGACCATAAGAGCAAAGTAACAGACAAAATAGAAAAAAAGACTGAAAGAATAAAGAAAAAAAAAAACAAACACAAATAACACAACACTGTATCACTAGAATACAGCAAAATAGAGTCATTCCAAAGTAGCAGAAAATGTGCAAAATAAATAACGTTCAGGAAAACTCAAAAATGGGTAGCGAGAGGACGGACACCATTCGGAGCTCAACTCGAGTACCAAAGTGCTGCAACAACAAGCAGAAGGTCCCGAGGCGATCAGGTAGAAATACCATATACCCCATGGGGTTAAATGAAGGAGACAAACATGAACCAGTATGTGTCCAGTTCCTGCACCTTCTCAAAGTTCCGAAGCTGGGTAAACCATCATAAGAAGAGTGGAAAGCAGGAAAGTCACCCAACGAGGCCTAACAAAATTAGGAGCACCAAAGGAGTAAGGAATCCCATCACTTAGGCCGAACTCTGTGCCATTCTGGGGAGACTTTGATTGGTGATGAAGAAGGCTCGCGTGGAGGCGAGAAATCTGCCAGAATGTTCCATTCTTTCAAAAATTGTAATCCAGTAGCAACATCGGGAACAACATGCAGGGTTCCATCTCTCCAGACTAGGCGTTTCTTAGGGAACCCCCACCTGTACTCCAGTTTGTGATTGCGAAGAAGCTTGGTAAAAGAGGAGAATTTGCGGCGTTTGGACATGGTCAAAGCCGAGAGGTCTGCAAAGAAGGATATATCAGCATATGGGGCAGACAAAGGCATGGATTTCCGTGACGCAGACATCAAAGCCTCCTTGATATGAAAAAAATGCAGCTGAATAATAACATCACGGGCCACGGAGGAAGGGAAATTTTTTGCTCGCGGGAGACAATGCGCTCAATCCAGTAGCAGGTCTTTTGGCGTGGCATCGGGCAGTAAAGTTTAAAAACAACTCCAAGAGATATGGATGTAAGTCCGCTGGGGTGACTTCCTCCGCTATATCCCTGATCCTAATATTATTGCCCCGCGAGCGGTCTTCTTTATCAGGCATTTTGAGTGCTAAAGAATCGTGGGCTGCTTGTAAGGCCTGATGTCTGTCCACCAGGTCAATACGGGCTAAGCATAAGTCATCTGCCTTAGGTTTCCAGCGCGTCTGTACACTCACCCAGATCCGGGCCGGGGAGTAAGTTGGGCAAGCTGGTGATGGTTGGCTCTGATTCAGGGGACAGCGATCCCGAATATGTCCCAGCTGATTGCAGCCATAGCATTGCGGGCCGGTACGCTGGGGCTGTGGGGGTAGTTGGTATCGGGGTGCTCGCTCCGGAGGTATTGGCTGTGTAGCTAGATTTGCGATGATCCGAAGAGGTGGTTTGGCCGGGGTGACGGTGTCTCGCCTGGCATCGTTGTATTCGTCAGCCAGGCAGGTGGTCTTTGGCAGTGTGAGGGGCCTCCGATCTCGGACCCAGTCGCGGAGCTCCGGGGGCTAATAGTTGTAGAATTGCTCCAGTAGGATCAGCTGAATGATTTGGTCAGGACTGGTCGCCTGGCACCTGTGGACCCAGCTGCTGATGGCTTGCTGCATTTGGTGGCCCCATTCAGCATAAGAGTCAGCTGTTCCCTTCCGAAGGCCCCGGAATCTCACACGGTATGCTTCTGGGTTGAGAGCGTAGCGGGTTAGTGGATGTTCTTTGACTCGCTCATAAATCATGCAGTCCTCATCCGTTACCGCCCGGTACGCTTCTGCCGCTCTTCCGGTTAACTTGCTGGCCAGAATGGGTACCCAGTCCTTGCCAGCCACGTTCTGCAACACACAATGTCTCTCAAAGTCTTGCTAGAACCTGTCAATGTCTTCGCTCCCTTCGGGGAACATCTTGAAGGTTGCATAGGGAATCTTCTGCTTGAGGGGCCCTGTGCTGCCTCGGGATGCGGTCAACCCACCCAAATGTTGCCCAATCATGGGCTCACAGAGCTAAGCCCCGCAGCACACTATATAAGGCTTCCCCGCAGCCCCAGCGTGTGTTTGTTGCAGGAGTGAATCAGAGAGGAGACTGTTGCATATCAGGGTGCTATCAGGATGTATCACTGAGTTATAGCAGAGTTCTGGGACTTTGAATCTGTGTGTTGGCACTGCCAGCTGGTGCCAGGCTATCAGGGTGTATCACTGACTTATACCAGAGTTCTGAGAATTTGAATCTGTGTGTTGGCACTGCCAGCTACTGCCAGCTATCAGGGTGTATATAACTGACTTATAACAGAGTTCTGAGAACTTTTATCTGTGTGTTGGCACTGCCAGCTATCAGGGACAGGGTGTATCACTGAGTTTTAGCATAGTTCTGAATATCTTTAATCTATATATCACTCACCATGTCAGAAAGACCAAAAAGGACAGGCAGACGCTCCCAGACACAGATAAGAGGGCAAGCAGCCTCTGTGTCGGAAGGCTGTGCCCCTCGTCGTCGTGGACGTGGTGCATCCTCTGCAGGGGCACGCTTGTCCTTCCTAACTGGTGCTAGCCGTCTTAAGCAGCAGCAACATAAAGAGGATTTGCAGGATTGGCTAACCAGGCCATCCTCATCCTCCGAGTACTCTGCCAGCCAGGCTTTTAGTGGTTTACAGTCCACCTCAGCTGCCAAAACATCTAATTCTGCCTCCATGTTCACAGCTACTCCTGCCATAGCCTCTCCATCATACACGGAGGAGTCAGCTAAATTGTAGGCTTGTGCACCGATTTTTTTTTTCGGTTAGATTCTTCGGATTTTTAAAGTTTTCGATTTGGCTCGTTTCGACCGATTTCTGTTTCGATTCGGTTCGGCTCGATTCGTTTTTCGTGTACTTTTTTTTTTGGAATATCGACCATTTTATCGTATTTTCGTGTCACTTAGCTCGTTTTTTGTATCGACTTTTTCGTGATTTCGGAAATTTTCGTTTTTCGGAATTGTACAGGTTTTCGGATTTTCTACCATTTTTCGTATTTTCGTGTCACTTTGCTCGTTTTTTGTATTGACTTTACGTAAGTTCGGAAATTTTCGTTTTTTCGGAACATCTGTTCTCCTCGTTTCAAAGCAATAAATTTTGATTTGACACATTTCAAGTCCATTCGGAAATTCCGAAAATATTTCGTTTCGGCTCGGAAAACTTTTCGGATCTGCCATTTTCGGATCTAAAAATTTTCGGAAATTCGGCCGCATCCGAAAACACGAATTGGGAAATTTTGTGAAAATTCCGACATTCCGAAACCCGAAACGCACATCCCTACTAAATTGTTTGACTACAATGACAGTGACATGCTGCTTGAGGATGTGCAACAACTCCAGTGCTCTGATTCAAACTCTGAGGTTGAGGAAGGGATTAAAATCAGCCTAGAGGGAGGGTGTACCAGTGACACACAAAGAACTGGCACTCATGTTCCCCCAGCAGCTGCAGCATATTGCCAGGTTGGCTCCAGTGACAAAGAGATAGGGGGTGATGACAATGATGATGAGGTCACTGACTCCACCTGGGTGCCTGATAGAACAGAGGAGTCAAGTGAGGAGGAGGCCCAACAAAAATGAGGCACAACGTCCTCTATGAGCAACCGTAGCCAGTCCAAGGCATCAGAACTCAGAGCTGCTCAGGTGCAGAGCGCTGTTGTCTCAAAGCACACGTGCAGGAACTCTGCTGTCTGGGAGTTCCTCACAAAATATGCAGCAGACTGCAGCATTGCTATTTGTAAGCTATGTCTGAAGAGGATCAAGCGTGTGAGAAACATCACACACTTGGGTACCACGTGCTTGATAAGACATATGACCACCTGCCACGCATCCCGTTGGCACAACACTTTGCATAGGTCCTTGTAACAGATCTCTTTGCCTGGACAGGGTCACATTTGCCAAAGGCTGCTTCCTCTCTGGACACCCAGTTTCTCCTAATGACTCTCACACCTTTCTCTTGTACCTTAGCCACAGCTCAAGGCCCGGTGTATGTAGAGAGCCTGGCTAGCACCCCCAGGAATAAGCCGAAGCTGTAGACCTGGAGCCTTTCCTTGGAACAGCGGGCAGAAGATTCCTGGTACTCCAAAACATGAGTCGTGACTTCAAGCTTGGTCAGAATAGAACTGACTGTTTATTCACAGAGAGGACAGATAGAGTCAAGGACCAGGACATTTGCATACAATCAAACAGACAACATCACAGATCAGATAACTACCCAGGGCCTTCAAACAATGGAGAATGGGGGAAGGAGAAAGCTAGTGTAAGCAAAATGAATTTCTTACTGAGAGAATTTACACAATAGAAGGTACTAATACAGAGATCTACACTATACAGGGAATAACACACAGACATCAGAAATCTTTAGTTAACTGGCATATCTATAAAACAGTGAAAACCACAATTTATTTAAAAGGTCCACCAGTTCCCCAATAGTCTCTTTCACGGGCCATAGTCTCTGGGCAGGAGGCTAGCGCACAGCCCCCTCCAAGTCGCACAGTGTCGGCGTGTTCTGTCACAGTCCTCATCCTCATCTGTATCTACCCTCTGTCACGGAATGACCCAGGAGGCTTGGCCGCAAAGCCCAGGACTCCCAGCCAGGGACAGTTTTATTGATGGTTCATCCTCATCTCTATCTACCCTCACTATATGTCCTGCCATGTCATTGCCTTCAATCTCTACTGACAGGGATGATGCTACAGTAATGGGTGTACCAGGTCCTTCCTCAGAATGTGACAGCATTGTAGCGGATCCCCGCTACCCTGCCCGGGTAGATCCGCCGTCAGAGCCGAGCTGGTCTGGGGGTGTAGAGTCAGGGGTAGCGGGCGGTAGGGATTCGGCGGTGATCCAGCGTTTCTTTCCACGGTCCTTGCAGGGTCGCAGTTCCCCAAGCCCTGTTATCCCCAATTACTAGCTGAGGCAAGAGTAAAGGTTCAAACAGGAATGAGTTTAATTCAACATGGAGAATACAGGGTTATTTATGAGGAATGAAACCATTGTTCTCCCCTGGCCCGCCCTCAGTCCTCCTGCGGTGATCTTTGTTTGTACCTCAAGCCATAGCCCAATCTGCCTTGGTTAACCTGGTGGAACCCCTACGGTGCACAGCCCTTATCTCGGGTCTCGGCGCTAGCTCGTCTGTCCCCCCCTCCCAGAGCCTCTCCCTGCCTGGCCAGCGCCCGGCCCCCCCTGTGGTGTGAGCGCTCCTTGTGGCTTTCTGCCCGAGTTTGGGGTTTTACCAGGGATTTCAGGGTGATCCCCTGGGAGCGGCGGCATGCTGGGGGTACAGCCTGGTAGCTCGGGTCCGGGGCTGGTTCAGTCCAAAAAGTGCCCGGATCGGATCCACGGAGCACGAGCTGCGAAGGGGGAAAGTCCTGCGGCTGTACCCGGGCAAGAGTCACTGGTTGCCGGCCGCGCTCCCAGCGAGGGATCCCTGGTCGGCTTTCGGGTTTCTCTTGGTGTTTCGTTCTATAATTCGCACCCCCGTAAGCACCTATTTTTAGGAGCCCACTGGCCAAGAAGCGCTCTTCTGTGTGGTTTCCACGCTGCGGGGCAAGGCGGGCAAGTTTGGGCGGCTTGGCAGAGACAGTCAGCGGCGGCTCGAGGCATTCACAGCCCGGGCGTCTTCCCGGGGCTGTGGACAGGCGGGGAACAGGTCAACCATGGGGAGAATTACAGGGGGAACTTATAAAAACACAACCTAACGAATTCTTTAATATACCATACTAAAACAACCTTTTTAAAATGTTGTACTGCGCTACGGTATAGTGGCGGCCGTCCCGTCACACATCTCCCCCAAGTTTCCAGATGGCAGACCCGGTGAGACCCTCTTCGGGTCCGCTTGGGGATGTCCATGGCCTCCACCCACCCTAAGTTTCAAGCTCAGTCTGGCGGGATAGTCCGTCCGCATTGCCATTTTTCTTCCCAGGCCGGTACTGGATGGTAAAATTGGAGGGCCAGGCTCCACCGCAAGAGCCTGCCGTTGTCCCCGGCCACCCGGTTCAGCCATACCAGGGGGTTGTGGTCCGTGAGGACCGTGAAGGAGCGCCCATACAGATACGGTTGCAATTTCTTCAGGGCCCATACCAGGGCCAGGCACTCCTTCTCGATGGCCGCATAAGCTATCTCCCTGGGTAAAAGTTTCCGGCTGATGTAGGCAACCGGGTGGTCGTGCCCGTCTTCACCGACCTGGCTCAGCACTGCTCCCAATCCGAACATAGATGCGTCTGTGTGGACAACAAAACGTTTAGTGGAATCAGGAGCAGTCAACACGGGGGCTCCCACCAGGGCTCGCTTGAGCTGCTGGAAGGCTTATTCACACTCCGTGGACCACAGTACCTGTCGGGGAAGGTTCTTGCGGGTCAGGTCAGTCAGGGGTTTGGCAATGGCGCTGTAGTTGGGGACAAAGCGGCGTAGTATCCTACCGTACCTAGAAAAGCCAACACCTGGGTCTTGGTGCGGGTAGTGGGACACTGGGCAACAGCCTCAACCTTGGCGGGTTCTGGGCGCTGCCTTCCACAGCTCACCCGGTGGTCCAGGTACTGGACCTCGGACATGCCGACGTGGCACTTGTCTGGTTTGATGGTCAGACCGGCGGTGCCAAGGCGATTCCAGTACGGCCCGTAAGTGTTGTAAGGGTTCCTCCCAGGTGTTGCTGAAGATGGCTATGTCATCTAGGTAGGCGCTGGTAAAGTCTTGCATCCCCTCTAGCAGCCGATCCACCATGCGTTGGAAAGTGGCCGGGGCATTCTTCATCCCGAATGGCATAACCCGAAATTGGTATAAGCCAAACGGAGTGATGAATGCTGATTCCGGCACACCTTCCTCGGCAAGGGGAATCTGCCAGTACCCCTTACATAGGTCAATGGTGGTGAGAAGGCTTCCCTGGGCAATCCGGTCTAGGAGTTCATCGACTCGGGGCATGGGGTAGGCGTCAGTGACAGTGTGGTCATTTAACTTCCTATAGTCCACACAGAACCTGGTAGTGCCATCCTTATTGGGTACTAGAACCACCGGGGAGGCCCAAGGGCTCTCGGAGGGTTCTATTACCCCTAGGTCCAACATCTCACGGATCTCTTTCTGCATCCCGTCTCTCACTGCATCGGGGATTCGGTACACCGTCTGCCGCAAAGGGGCTTGACTCTGGGTATCGACCCGATGCAGGGCTACGGAGGTGTAGCCGGGACGGGATGAGAACAGGTCTCGGTGCTCCTGTAGCACCTGCTGAGCCTGTTCCTTGTGGCGGCGGGTGAGCCCCTCGCCTAGCCGGACATCGGCTATCCCCTGGGCGCTTGGATCCCCGGGCAGTACCGGCAGGGGAGATCCTCCAGATCCCCCGCGTCCGGCGCGCAGATGGCGGCTACTGCCTCTTCCCTTTCGAAAAACGGTTTTAGCATGTTCACATGAAAGGTTCTGTGTATCCTTTCATCTGAGCATCTAGCTGCGGTGAAGGTGGTATCGCAGATCTTTTCTATGATTTTGTAGGGTTCCTCCCAGGCTGCCTGCAACTTATTTTGTTTGACCGGTCGGAGTGCTAACACTTTCTGCCCTATCTGGAAGGTGCGGTCCCTAGCTGACCGGTCATACCACCTCTTCTGCTTGGTTTGGGCCGCTTGGAGATTGTCCCGTACCAGGGTGGTCAATTCCAGCAGCCGGTCCCTAAACTGCAGTTGCAGTTTTTAGTCACGCGGCTCGCTGGAAGGAGCACTCAGGTCCATTCCGTGACATGTGGGACCTGCGGGTGCCATTCCTAGGAGTGCAACCCCAGGTAGAAAGACTGTCCCAACTGGAGAACCTGATACAGATGGAGCTATGGCTGGAGGATGGGTACCGGGCACTGGAATGGTACGCTGCCAACCTGTGTCCAAAATTGGAGAGGAAAGATCCTACGGAGGGCTATGACTACGGCGGCCCAGGATTAATATTTGACGCTCTCCAGGACGACCCCTCCTTTGGCAGTACAGCTAAACTGAGATGGGAAGAGATCCAGGACTTTCGGGAATGTAAGCACCTTGACGACCTCGGGCTGAGCAGTGATCTGGACTGGCTAGCCACCCAAGAGTGGGAGCTGGAGCAGGGATACAGGAGATTGTTTGAGGACGCTCCCCCGCTCGCTCTCACCCCGATGGACATGACAGAAGAGCTGCCAACAGAACCCGGTGGTGCCAACCTACTTTCAGGATCTTCTGCTGGTTCGGAGCACCAGGGTGAGGAGGCAGTCGGCCCCTCTCCCCAGCTGCAGAACGCATCCCAGGCCTCAACTGCTACAGAGGAGGTGACTATCCTGCACCCGCAGCGCAGCATGCCGTCCGGGGAAAAGACAGAGGACTCAGCAAGTACCGTTCCTGCAGAACCTGCAGCGGAGCAGAGTGACCAAGTACTTCGGACACCTACCAAGGTCAGTGGAAGTGCACCGGTGGATGGGACTGCAGTCTCCTTCAGCGAGAGCCGTCAGGACAGCGGTCCACTGTGGAAAGAGGAGAACTGGAAGACAATGGGTGAGATTGAGGCCCACCCAGGCAGATGGCCAGAGGGCTCAACAGGAGACCCAGAGTCCCAATGGAGTGCTCCTGCTCAGGGATGGGTGGAGGAGCAAGCGACAATGTCATGGCCCGCCAAGGAAGAGGCTGCGGTCCTTTCCACAGAGCCCAGGACATGTGGGGCAGTTTGCCCAGATTCACTGCTTGCATCAGCAGGCACTTCAGCGCGTGAAGAGGACAATTTATGCACGGGGGAGCGGTTCCCAAACCCAGCAGCAGAGCTGGCATCGGGACAGAGCTTGGCTACCCTCTGCCCCCAGCTGGAGGCTCCAGAAACCAGGGAGAATATCGGGTGCCAGACGAGGGAGGGGGAGACTCAGGCCCCCCAGTGCCAATTGCTGGCGTACCCGGCAGGGAACCCCGAACCCCAACCAAACGCGCCTACCCACATATGGATAGAGGAGCGGGGGACAGCGGACATGCTACGGCCTGCTGTGAATGAGGCTATGGTCCGTTCCACAGTGCCTGAGAAGTGCAGGTCAGCTAGCCTGGGGCCCTGGCTGGTGGCGTCAGGATCAAGGATAGCCATTCATACATGGGGGAGCGGCCCCCAACTTCAGCGGAAAAACTGTCACCGCGGCAGAGGACCGCTAACCTCTACCCCTGCCCTGCCACCGCAGAACTTGAGGAGAAAGAGGAGAACTACCTTCTCATCAAGGAGCCCCATGGACTGACAATCCGCTCCTCTCCTGAACTACAGACCAAGCTCCTGGCCTCCACTGCTACGCAGGAGGCAGAGAGCCTACACTCCAGCACAGCATGCCATCTGGGCCGGAGAAAGCATCAGACTGGGCAAGTACAGTTCGTCAGGGGCTATCAGCAGAACGCAGTGCCTGTGATGGTGCACCGCATTACGAGTTCCAGGGTGGGGAGTCAGTCGGTCTCCTTCCACCACAGCAGCGGCTACCCCAAGTAGAGAGTACTGGCGGTACCTCTCCCAAGCGACAGGTAATAATCCCGGAAGGGGAGATGGCAGGTCTCGCTCCCCAACATTTTGAGCTTTTTGAGTGAGGGTGGAGGTGTCCCCTGTGCCAAGCAACGGCGTGCTGCTGCTCCCATTCCCCAGGATGTGGGAGACTCCCATTGTGGAATTGTTGATGGTGCTGGGATTTGCAACTGGGTGACCCCGAGACGCTGGGCAGACGGCCCTGATCCACAACCATTTTTTCTGGAGACACCGGTCAACCCATCTCCCACCCAGCTTCTGACCGAGGCACCAGGAAAGGTTGCTATCAGCCCGTTTTTCCTGTGGCTGACTGTGGCACCGGGTGAAGGTACAGGCGGTATCCCTCCCCAGCGGGTCATGGCCCCAGGAAATGGTGCCAGCAAGGCTGCCCACCAGCGAGGGGCTAGGAGATCAGGAGGAGTAAAAACCCTCAACGTCCCACCCGGGCCAGTTGTTTCCCCATGGCAGGGTACCAGCCCCGGGTGTCTGTATGGTCCGTCGGACACCGGTCCAGACCAAGGGGGCAGTTGGAGAAGCCCGGGGGCCAGCCTCCTCCCTACGGACTATGGACCAAAAGACTATCGGGGTTGGCAAAGCATTGCCCCAGCAACCCAAACTTGAGACTTTTTAAAGACACTTGCACCTGGACATCCCTAGGCGGACCCGTTGTCACGGTGGCTCAGGGGATGGGGCGCCTGGCAGCAGCTTCCTCGCTGCTCGCTGGCCAGGCGCCGAATGTAAGCGCTTCCGGGCCCGCTCACGTGGGACGCCGAGGGGCGGGGCCTGGCGCTGTGACGCGGACCCGCCGGGTTTAAAACCCAGTCTCTCCCATACACCGGTGCCCTGACGTGGTATTCACCTCCCGCAGAGCTCTTGTGATTTTTGGCTATCTCCTGTGTATGATCCTTGGCATTGGCAAACGAATCCTCTTGTGTATGACCCTTGGCATTGGCAAATGAACCCTCTTGTGTATAACCCTTGGCATTGGCAAACGAACCCTCTTGTGTATAACCCTTGGCATTGGCAAACGAACCCTCCTGTGTATGACCCTTGGCATTGGCAAACGAACCCTCCTGTGTATGACTCCTGGTATTGGCAAACGAACCCTCCTGTGTATGACCCCTGGTATTGACATTTACTCTGCTCTAGGTTCTGCCCTTAACGTTGGTACTGAGGTCAGTCTATGTGGCACCCTAAGCACGCATCAGATTACCTCTGCTATTACTAAAGTCCTAGGGAGGACTTGTGATCTGTTCTGTACCCCTGTCTGGTATTTCCCTTTCTTTGTCTGTTACCTGCTTCATTGTCTACATAGCTTTGCCGACCATTCAAGGATCGGAAGAGTAGAAAGGGAGCTACAGAAAGATATATATATCTTGGTAGTCAGAAGGATTCGTGACGATACTCTATTCCATACCTCTGTCTGGTGTTACCCCTTGTCTATCTATTGTCTGGTTAATTGTCTTTCTAGTTTCGCCGACCATTCAAGGATCGGAAGGGTAGAGAGCGGTCTGCGTAAAGGGACCACACTTCTGGTAATCAGAGGGATCCGTGACATTACGTCAGGGCCAATGGATCCCGCAGACCTCTCTAACCAGCTGGCACGTATCGCAGCCAGACAAGAGGAACAAGACCATAGGATGGACCAGATTTCTCTCGCTCTGCAAACCCTGTTAAATCGGTCCAATACAGGTATCACAAACCCTCCAGATCCAGTGTTACCTAGGGTCAGTCCCGTCCCCCCTGAAGGACATAGGCTTAGTATGAAGGCACCCCTACGCTATGATGGTACACCAAGCCTATGTCGGGGGTTTTTGACTCAACTCGAGATTTTGTTTGAGAACAATCCAGGTTCTTGTATGTCTGATAAAGCCAAAGTAGGATATCTGATTAATCATTTAACAGAAAAAGCTTTATTGTGGGCTACGCCGTTGTGGGAAAATAAGAAACCCATCATTTATGACTATGAGGGTTTTACCTCTGAGTTAAAACGTACCTTTGATCCCTCTAGAAGGGCTACCAATGCGGGTAGGTCCTTGTTTCACATCAAACAAGGTAATAAGAGGGTCGCCGATTATGCCATAGAGTTTAAGACTTTGGTTTCTGAAGTACTTTGGCCGAACGACGTTTTAACCTTAGCCTTTACCGAAGGCTTGAACGAGGCTTTTATGTTTGAACTGGCTCCCTTAAAATTACCAGAAAGTCTGGACCACCTGATAGATTTCTGTATAGCCATGGACGATCAAATCAGGGAAAGGAGACACCCCAGAGATAGACCCAGAAGGGTCTTGCCTCCTTTACCCTCGTTACCCAGACACCCCAGTACATCAGGTGGTTCAGAGAATGTAAAAACAGATTTACCGGTCGTTGAACCCATGCAAATAGGGAGGACAGGTATTTCAGAAGCAGAAAAAGCTCACAGAAGAGAAAAGGGGCTCTGCTTTTATTGTGCAGGGGCAGATCACTTCCGCCTTCAATGTCCTCAGAGACCCAGGGTTGGCAGGGCTGAACATAGCAGAGTGGGATTCAGAACAGGAGACACCCAGGTTGTCGGTTCTCTGTGTGCCTCCTTTGTGGATAATGAGAAAAAAAAAATCCAGGATTCTGTTACCGGTCTCCCTAACCTGGGAGGGGGTTCACCTCAAGACTGAGGCGTTTTTGGACTCTGGGGCCTCAGGCAATTTTATGGATAAGAATTTTGCTGCCCAAAACCTCATACCACTGGTTCTCAGGGAAAGACCTCTAAGGGTGGAGGCCATAGATGGTAACCCCCTGGCATGTCCACATATCACTCACGATACAGTCGATGTATGTATGAAAGTAGGAGTTTTACACCAGGAGACAATAAGATTTCAAATCATTGAATCACCCTCATGTCCTGTCGTCCTTGGGTTTCCATGGCTAACAGAGCACAACCCAGTAGTCGATTGGGTCCAGAGAGACATAAAATGTTGGGGTCAGAGTTGTCAGTCTAAGTGCCTAGGCACAGTTAATGTGATTGGTAGCCTCAATATTGCCACAGCTCCTCCTTTGTCCACGGAGGTTCCGGAATGTTACCTGGCATTAAAGGAGGTGTTCTCTAAAGCCAGGACTGAGGTCCTACCACCACATCGTCCATATGACTGTGCCATTGACTTGCTCCCCGGTACGATGCCTCCTAGGGGTCACGTATACCCTTTGTCACAAAGGGAGAACGACATTATGGAGGAATATATAAGGGAGAATCTGGAACGAGGATTCATTAGACGGTCCTCCTCTCCAGCAGGAGCAGGTTTCTTTTTTGTTTCCAAGAAAGAGGGAGATCTGCGACCTTGCATCGACTATAGGGGTTTAAATAGGATCACTATAAGAAATGCATATCCCATACCTCTCATAACAGAATTGTTTGACCGATTAAAAGGGGCTCGTGTCTATACTAAGCTTGATTTACGCGGAGCGTACAACCTGGTCAGGGTTAAAAAGGGAGACGAATGGAAAACGGCTTTTAATACACGTAGCGGGCATTACGAATACCTGGTGATGCCTTTTGGGTTGTGTAATGCGCCAGCCGTCTTTCAGGACCTTATAAATGACACTCTAAGGGACTTTCTGCAAGAATTCGTCATAGTATATCTGGATGATATCCTGATATACTCTCCTGATGTGGACACTCATCATGTCCACGTGAAACAAGTGTTGAAAAAACTATTGAAGGCTGGATTGTACTGTAAGCTAGAAAAATGTCTATTCGACATAGTAACTGTGCAATTCCTTGGTTATATTATAACTCCTGGGGGTTTTCAAATGGATCCCAAGAAGCTCTCAGCTATTCTTGACTGGCCTCTACCCCAAGGACTTAAAGCCATTCAGAGGTTTCTGGGGTTTACGAACTATTACCGAAGGTTCATTAAAGATTTTTCGGCCTTGGTGGCCCCCCTCACGGCTATGACAAAGAAAGGGGTGGGAAATCAGAAGTGGACACCTCAAGCCACTCAAGCCTTTGAGGCACTAAAACAAGCCTTTACTACTGCCCCTGTTCTCCGGCATCCAGATCCGGCTCTGCCTTTCCAATTAGAAGTTGACGCCTCCGAACTAGGTCTTGGTGCAGTCTTGTCCCAAAGGGAGGCTCCTGACAGACCCTTGCATCCATGCGGCTTCTATTCTCGGAAGTTGTCCCCGGCAGAGAAGAACTATGACATTGGAAATAGAGAATTGTTAGCAGTCATCGTGGCCTTGGCTGAATGGAGATACTTATTAGAAGGGTCTAAGGACCCCATTGTTATCATAACCGACCATAAGAATCTCACGTACATTGGAGATGCCAAACGTTTAAACTCCAGACAAGCGAGATGGTCATTGTTTCTTTCAAGTTTTAATTTCGTACTCACCTATAGACCTGGGTCCAGAAACATCAAAGCAGACGCATTGTCGAGACAGTATGAGTCTTATGAACATAATATCCAAGATCAGCATCCCATTGTACCCCAGGAGAGGATTATAGCCGCTACCACGATTAGTGTTTCGTCTCCTCTAATGAAAAGGTTGCAGACCGTCCAGGGCGCAGCTCCTGGGGGAAAACCTCCTGCGAGACTCTTTGTACCTGAGAACGAAAGAGAGGAGGTACTTAACATCTATCATGATAATAAAACTTCCGGGCATATGGGTATCACCAAGACTGTGTCTAGTATCAGTAAACTCCTCTGGTGGCCCACATTGCGCCGAGATGTCAAAGATTACATTGCCGTGTGCGAAGTGTGCACAAGGCAGAAAAGTCCCAAAACAGCACCCATTGGCTTACTCCAGCCTTTGCCGATCCCCGAACGACCCTGGTCACATGTAGCCATGGATTTTATCGTAGAGTTACCTGAGTCAAGAGGGAATACCGTGATACTTACGATCATAGATCGATTTTCCAAGATGGGTCACTATGTTCCTCTTCAGAAACTACCTTCGGCAGCTGAACTGGTGCCCATATTCATTGCCAATGTGGTCCGCATTCACGGTGTCCCTCGGGAGATAGTCTCTGATAGGGGGACCCAATTCATCTCAGGATTCTGGAGAGGGTTTTGTAAGAACGTGGGGATAGACCTCTCTTTCTCTTCGGCCTATCACCCCCAGACCAACGGAGCAGCAGAACGAGCAAACCAAAACGTAGAGAAATATCTCAGGTGCTTCATCTCAGAACAACAAGATAACTGGTCAGATCTGCTACCGTGGGCAGAATATGCTATTAACAGCGCAGTAAGTGAATCCACAGGTCATTCTCCTTTCTTCACTGTTTATGGCTTTGATCCTCCCGTGCTCCCCGATACGTTTCCTGATTCCACGATTCCTGCTTTAGATAAACAACTGGCATCATTGAAAGAGACTTGGGGGAGAGTGAGACGGGCACTGGAGGAAAGTAGTGCCATCCAGAAAACTAAGGCCGACAGACACAGGAGGCAGGCACCAGTGTATCAAGTTGGGGACAGGGTTTGGCTGTCTTCACGTAACATCAAGCTCTTAGTGCCTTCCATGAAGTTGGCTCCTAGGTATATCGGCCCCTATAAGATACTACGGCGACTCAACCCTGTCTCCTATGCTTTGGCGTTACCCCCCCATTTTAAAATACACAATGTATTCCATGTGAACCTTTTGAAGCCGCTGTTATGTAACCGGTACACCAAAGTCCATGCTCCACCGCCTCCTGTCTCTGTGGAGGGCGAGGAGGAATTCGAAGTTCAGGCCATTCTGGGTGCCAGGCTGTCTAGGGGGTCCTTGCAGTATTTGGTCGATTGGGTGGGGTACGGTCCGGAGGATCGTTCTTGGGTACCGGCTGCGGAAGTCCATGCTCCTAGGCTAGTGAAGGCCTTCTATTTAGCGCATCCCCGTGCCCCTGGGGGTCGTCCAGTGGCCGCCCCTGGAGGGGGGGGTTCTGTCACGGTGGCTCAGGGGATGGGGCGCCTGGCAGCAGCTTCCTCGCTGCTCGCTGGCCAGGCGCCGAATGTAAGCGCTTCCGGGCCTGCTCACGTGGGACGCCGAGGGGCGGGGCCTGGCGCTGTGACGCGGACCCGCCGGGTTTAAAACCCAGTCTCTCCCATACACCGGTGCCCTGACGTGGTATTCACCTCCCGCAGAGCTCTTGTGATTTTTGGCTATCTCCTGTGTATGATCCTTGGCATTGGCAAACGAATCCTCTTGTGTATGACCCTTGGCATTGGCAAACGAACCCTCTTGTGTATAACCCTTGGCATTGGCAAACGAACCCTCTTGTGTATAACCCTTGGCATTGGCAAACGAACCCTCCTGTGTATGACCCTTGGCATTGGCAAACGAACCCTCCTGTGTATGACTCCTGGTATTGGCAAACGAACCCTCCTGTGTATGACCCCTGGTATTGGCATTTACTCTGCTCTAGGTTCTGCCCTTAACGTTGGTACTGAGGTCAGTCTATGTGGCACCCTAAGCACGCATCAGATTACCTCTGCTATTACTAAAGTCCTAGGGAGGACTTGTGATCTGTTCTGTACCCCTGTCTGGTATTTCCCTTTCTTTGTCTGTTACCTGCTTCATTGTCTACATAGCTTTGCCGACCATTCAAGGATCGGAAGAGTAGAAAGGGAGCTACAGAAAGATATATATATCTTGGTAGTCAGAAGGATTCGTGACGATACTCTATTCCATACCTCTGTCTGGTGTTACCCCTTGTCTATCTATTGTCTGGTTAATTGTCTTTCTAGTTTCGCCGACCATTCAAGGATCGGAAGGGTAGAGAGCGGTCTGCGTAAAGGGACCACACTTCTGGTAATCAGAGGGATCCGTGACACCCGTAGAGGGTCTCACCAGGTCTGCCATCATGGGACTGGGGGAGCTATGTGACGGAACGGACGCCACAGGATTTATTTAGTTTAATTTCATTCTTATTTTGTTATATTTTGTTTACCCTTTATTTATAGGAACTAATTTCCTTTGTTAGATTTAGTGTAAAACTGTTGCTAGACTTCTAATTAATCATATTTTTCCCCTGCACCATCCTGCTAGTTTATGCTCAGTTATATTGTGTGCATATATTGTGAAGACTGCAGGCTTCTTTCAGGTCCTCTCAAATGGTCTTGGAACCAACCAATCAGAACCTGGGCTATGGCTAGCCACTGTGCAGAATTCACTCCAGGGGTCTGGGGGCGGGCATGGGAGAGAACAATGGGACTGTACCATATAAAAGGACCGTGTATGTTCTGCTTTTCATTAAAACATTCTGATTTACCTTCAAACCTGTACTGAGTAACGACTAGTATTTGGGGAGGGCATAATCACTGAAGAAGCCAGCTTTACTGAATCCTTCGCTTCCAGATCATCCAAGGACCGCTGCCAATCTCTCTCCCACCTTGCTAGCTCGCTACCCGGCGAAGCTCTCCAGCAAGACTCGGCACCGCAGACGGAGCTACCCCTGCAGGGTAGCTTGTAATGGATCATCTACCCTGCATGGGTAGCTCCGTCTGCGGCGCTGACTCTTGCTGGAGTGCTTAGCCGGGTAGCGAGCTAGCGAGGTGGGAGAGTAATTGGCAGCAGTCCCTGGATGGTCTGGAAGTGAAGGATGCATTGATTATGCCCTCCCAAATACTCGTGGAGACGCAGTATAGGTAGATCAGAGTGTTTAATGAAAAACAGAACATACACGGTCCTTTTATATGGCACAGTCCTATTGTTCTCTCCCATGCCCGCCCCCAGTCCCCTGGAGTGAATTCTGCACAGCGGCTAGCCATACCCCAGGTTCTGGCGCCTGCCTGTCTGCTGTCCGATGCCCCCCATGGTGGTAGTGTGGCTCCCAGCCCGATGGTCTGGGAAATGCGGTTTTCGGGGGGATCCCCTGTGCGCTCCGGCATCCCCTTTACACCTTGGGTAGCTCGGGTCCCCGGGCTGCTTCCCTGAAAGTAGCTACCCGATCCGTCTAGAGGGGTCAGAACGCCATCAAATAGAGTTTGTCATCTCTCTTTCCGAGACTGCGGTGCAGGGGCTGACAGGCTCCGGGCAGGAGGGGGATTTCTAGTGGGATGGAGGGGGTTCTCCTGGGCGAATCCTCTCCAAACTTTCCACACACCAAGCTACCATCCCTGGGGGCCTATGGTCCAAAAAGCACCTTGCTTGGGCTAAAGGGGCTCCAGGGCAAGCAGAAGAGCTCATGTCGGGTTTTGGCAATTTGCCAGCGCTTTTGTTACAATGTTACCGGTTTTCTAACAGCAGAATCCGTGGGGAACCTTGCAGGAAAAACACAATTAAATAGGACCTTGGGGACACTTTACAGCACATCTAAAAGGGGAAGTTGTTTGGATAAATACAGGGCAAACGAAATACATCAAAACAGATACTAAATTATAGAAACAAATTTAACCCTTTAAATAAACGAATAACTACAACATAATAATCTTTAACCACGTGGCGGCTGTTCCGTCACATAGCTGATCTGTTACATTGGTGACAAGCGGTGGGAGCTCCGAGACCAGACAAGCAGGGGGAAATATAGACGCTGGCTTGACCCCGGTCTCGGGCACCACAACCGCCGAGCGCCTGGAGCAGCACATCACCTGGGGAGATTATGAGACCAGCGCAGCAGGGGGAAATACAGCCGCTGGCTTGACCCCGGTCTCAGACACCCGGGGATTCGAGAGATTGCTACACCGTCCTACAGCCGCTCACCCCGTATTGCTCAGCGCTACGACGGCTGGAAGCGCACGGTCCTCAAGGAACTTCAAGGAACTTCTCCAGGGATAAAGCGGTCAGCGGTAAGCCAAAGGCTGCCCTCACCAATGACCTGATGGAGGACGAACAGGCAAGTCTGGCCCTCCACGAGGACTCAGAATCCACAGAATGGCGCCGGGAGGTACAATGGAAGCTGGCCCTGTTCGGAGCCAACCCCCCGGCGGAGGTGATCGCCATCGTTTTGGCAGGGGTCAATCAGCTCAGAGTGACCGAGTTGCGTTACCAGCTCGGGGAATATACAGCGTCCCAGGAGATACTCCCTGCAGTCGTGGAAGAGGAGTTATGGGACCAAGGAATGGAAGCGCCTGACCAGCACAGTGATCCAGGTTTCGGCCAGGAGGTGTTGTGGCAAAATGACTTGGCACGGCAGAAGCTCTGGAGGGACGTCCTACAGCTTGAACAGGACTACCTGGGAAAGATTCTTCCTACCTTGGATGAGAAATACTGGAGACTGTGGGACCTGCAGGTGCCATTCCTAGGAGTGCAACCCCAGGTAGAAAGACTATCCAAACTGGAGAACCTGATCCAGACGGAGCTATGGCTGGAGGACGGGTACCGGGCACTGGAATGGTATGCTGCCAACCTGTGTCCAAAGTTGGAGAGGAAAGATCCTACAGAGGGCTATGACTACGGCGGCCCGGGATTAATATTTGACGCTCTCCAGGACGACCCCTCCTTTGGCAGTACAGCTAAACTGAGATGGGAAGGGATACGGGACTTTCGGGAATGTGAGCACCTTGACGACCTCGGGCTGAGCAGTGATCTGGACTGGCTAGTCACTCAAGAGTGGGAGCTGGAGCAGGGATACAGGAGTTTGTTTGAGGACGCTCCCCCGCTCGCTCTTACCCCGATGGACAGGGCAGAAGAGCTGCCAACAGAAACCGGTGGTGCCAACCTACTTTCAGGATCTTCTGCTGGTTCGGAGCACCAGGGTGAGGAGGCAGTCGGCCCCTCTCCCCAGCTGCAGAATGCATCCCGGGCCTCAACTGCAACAGAGGAGGTGACTATCCTGCAGCCGCAGCGCAGCATGTCGTCCGGGGAAAAGACAGAGGACTCAGCAAGTACCTTTCCTGCAGAACCTGCAGCGGAACAGAGTGACGAAGTGCTTCGGACACCTACCAAGGTCAGTGTAAGTGTACCGGTGGATGGGACTGCGGTCTCCACCAACGAGAGCCGTCAGGACAGCGGTCCACTGTGGAAAGAGGAGAACTGGAAGACAATGGGTGAGATTGAGGCCCACCCAGGCAGATGGCCAGAGGGCTCACCAGGAGACCCAGAGTCCCAATGGAGTGCTCCTGCTCAGGGATGGGTGGAGGAGCTAGCGTCAATGTCATGGCCCGCCAAGGAAGAGGCTGCGGTCCTTTCCACGGAGCCCAGTAGATGTGGGGCAGTTTGCCCAGATTCACTGCTTGCATCAGCAGGCACTTCAGCGCGTAAAGAGGACAATTTATGTACGGGGGAGCGGTTCCCCAACCCAGCAGCAGAGCTGGCATCGGGACAGAGCTTGGCTACCCTCTGCCCCAGCTGGAGGCTCCAGAAACCAGGGAGAATATCGGGTGCCAGACGAGGGAGGGGAGACTCAGGCCCCCCCGTGCCAATTGCTGGCGTACCTGGCAGGGAACCCCGAACCCCAACCAAATGCTCCTACCCACGTATGGATAGAGGAGCGGGGGACAGCGGACATGCTACGGCCTGCTGTGAATGAGGCTATGGTCCATTCCACGGTGCCTGAGAAGTGCAGGTCAGCTAGCCCGGGGCCCTGGCTGGTGGCGTCAGGGATCAAGGATAGCCATTCATACATGGGGGAGCGGCACCCCACTTCAGCGGAAAAACTGTCACCGCGGCAGAGGACTTCTAACCTCTACCCCTGCCCTGCCACCGCAGAACTTAAGGAGAAAGAGGAGAACTACCTTCTCACCGAGGAGCCCCAGGGACTGACAATCCGCTCCTCTCCTGAACTACAGACCAAGCTCCTGGCCTCCACTGCTACGCAGGAGGCATAGAGCCTACAACTCCAGCACAGCATGCCATCTGGGCCAGAGAGAGCATCAGACTGGGCAAGTACAGTTCGTCAGGGGCTATCAGCAGAACGCCGTGCCTGTGATGGTGCGCCGCATTACGAGTTCCGGGGTGGGGAGTCAGTCGGTCTCCTTCCACCACAGCAGCGGCTACCCCAGGTAGAGAGTACTGGCGGTACCTCTCCCCATCGACAGGTAATAATCCCGGAAGGGGAGATGGCAGGTCTCGCTCCACTACGTTTTGAGCCCCAGCGTGAGGGTGGAGGTGTCCCCTGTGCCAAGCAACGGCATGCTGCTGCTCCCATTCCCCAGGATGTGGGAGAATCCCATTGTGGAATTGTTGATGGTGCTGGGATTTGCAACTGGGTGACCCCGAGACGCTGGGCAAACGACCTAGATCCACAACCACTTTTTCTGGAGACACCGGTCACCCCATCTCCCACCCAGCTTCTGACCGAGGCACCAGGAGAGGGTGCTATCGGCCCGTTTTTCCTGCGGCTGACTGTGGCACCGGGAGAAGGTACAGGCGGTATCCCTCCCCAGCGGGTCATGGCCCCAGGAAATGGGGCCAGCAAGGCTGCCCACCAGCGAGGGGCTAGGAGACCAGGAGGAGAAAAAGCACTCAACGTCACACCCGGGCCAGTTGTTTCCCCATGGCAGGGTACCAGCCCCAGGTGTCTGGTCCGTCGGACACTGGTCCAGACCAAGGGGGCAGTTGGAGAAGCCCGGGGGCCAGCCTCCTCCCTACGGACTATGGACCGAAAGACTATCGGGGGTTGGCAAAGCCTTGCCCCAGCAACCCAAACTTGAGACTTTTTAAAGACACTTGCACCTGGACATCCCCAGGCGGACCCGTAGAGGGTCTCACCGAGTCTGCCATCATGGGACTGGGGGAGCTTTGTGACGGAACAGCCACCACAGTATTTATTTAGTTTAATTTCATTCTTATTTTGTTATATTTTGTTTACCCTTTATTTATGGAAACTTATTTCCTTTGTTAGATTTAATGTAAAACTGTTGCTAGACTTCTAATTAATCATGTTTTTCCCCTGCACCGATCCTGCTAGTTTATGCTCTGTTATATTGTGTGGTTTTAAATGTATTGTCAATTGCTCATTTCTAGTTTTAAATAGACTTATATTTCTTTAGTTAAATGTGTTTTTTAAAAACACTACCCGCCACTAGAGTCAAATGCTTTCCTTCGTATAGAATGTGCATTAGGTTTGTGTAACTTGTTAATTATGCAAAGATGCTTTCTCTTTGTTTATCTGTTATCTGTTTACCTGTTCTGAAAGGCTGGGAGTCACATTGTCTCAGCCACCCACTATCTGATTCCCTTTACAATGGGTTATGTAAATCACTGTATGTGGTCACTGTGAGGTCAAGACTGCATCTGCATACAACCAGTGGACCCAAGTGAAGACTGCAGGCTTCTTTCAGGTCCTCTCAATGGTCTTGGAACCAACCAATCAGAACCTGGGCTATGGCTAGCCACTGTGCAGAATTCACTCCAGGGGTCTGGGGGCGGGCATTGGAGAGAACAATGGGACTGTACCATATAAAAGGAACGTGTATGTTCTGCTTTTCATTAAAACATTCTGATTTACCTTCAAACCTGTACTGAGTCATGACTAGTATTTGGGGAGGGCATAATCACTGAAGAAGCCAGCTTTACTGAATCCTTCGCTTCCAGATCATCCAAGGACCGCTGCCAATCTCTCACCCATCTTTCTAGCTCGCTACCCGGCTAAGCTCTCTAGCAAGACTTGGCGCCGCAGACGGAGCTACCCCTGCAGGGTAGCTGATCTGCTTCAGGCGGCAAAGGGAATCTTTTGCTTGGGGGGTCCGGTGCTGCCCTGGGAAGTCAGAGACCCACCGGACCGTTGCTGCATCTCTGCTTGGCGGAGTCTGTCCGTATCTGCCAAGACCCTCCCGATGATGTCGGCGGAGGGGTCTGT
>RXON01002194.1:0-26201 GCA_009667805.1 Leptobrachium leishanense | reverse complement strand
GGTTTGCGGTGGCAGCATACAGCGGCCGACTCCATGTACTTTGGGGACTGAATGGTGAATTCACTGCAGGGTTGGGAAATTTTATTCCCCGAAGTGCAGGGAACTACAGAACACCAAAATGTTGGCGTCATTTCGGTGCTCTGTGAGTAACCCAATTAGTGGTGAGGTTTTTTGTTGCCCCCTGGAAAGTGAAAGCCTAGGCCTTGCCTACCCAGGACATACTTGAAAATTAGTGACATCTCAATGTTTCCTTCCTGGTAAAATAGTTTGAAAAGTAAAAAAAAAAAAATTTTTTTTTTTTTTTTTTTAGGGTGGGGCCACCCAGCGGGCCGCCGCCCCCTGTAAAGTGCCGCCCTAGGCCTGGGCCTTGTTGGCCTAGGCCAAAATACACCAGTGATGCAGTGTGCCTGCCTCAGTCCCACATTCTAAACATGAGCAGGCACACTGTATAATTTGGCACCACCCCCTCATGTGACACGCATAGCCAGGGCACGCAGCAGCAGAAAAGCCTGGAGGACAAACCCAAAGCTTAGGGTGCAGCCCTGCAGCAGAGTCAGCCTGCGTGCTTCCACTGTAGTGGGAAGGAGGACTGGGCAGAGAGGCCGAGAGAAGACTTTTAAAGGTTTGAATAAAATGAGGGAGGGGAGGGGTGTGTGTGTGTAATGTCCTGCTGGGGGGGTGTGTGTAATCTTCTGCTCGAGGGGGTGTAATGTTCTGCTCAGGGGTGTAATGTTATGCTGGGGGTTGTAATGTTTTGCTGGGAGGGGTAATGTTCTGCTGGGGGGTAATGTTTCTGCTCGGGGGGTGTAATGTTCTGCTCAGGGGGTGTAATGTTCTGCTCAGGGGGTGTGTAATGTTCTGCTCAGGGGGTGTAATGTTCTGCTCAGGGGGTGTAATGTTCTGCTCGGGGCGGTGTAAGTTTCTGCTGGGGAGTGTAATGTTTTGCTGGGAGGGGTAATGTTCTGCTTGGGGGGTATAATGTTTTGCTGGGGGTGTAATGTTTTGCTGGGGGTGTAATGTTTTGCTGGGGGTGTAATGTTCTGCTGGGGAGGTGTGTGTGCAATGTTCTGCTGGGGGTGTGTGTGTAATGTGCTGCTGGGGTGTGTGTGTGTGTGTGTAATGTTCTGCTGGGGGGTTTGAGTAAACTGATATCGGTACATTACTGTGAGGTTTATTGCTGTGGAGCTCTGTCATATGCTCATACACACTGCACATTACTGTGAGTTTTATTGTTGTGGAGCTCTGTGATACGCGCATACACACCGCACATTACTGTGAGTTTTATTGCTGTGGAGCTATGTGATAGAGTAATGGGCAGTGTGTATGAGTGTGATTTTTATTGCTGTAGAGCTCAGTGATACTTTCATACACACAAACTGAACATTACTGTGAGGTTTATTGCTGTGGAGCTCTGTCATACGCTCATACACAGCGCACATTACTGTGAAGTTTATTGCTGTGGAGCACTTATCATATGCTCATACACAGCACACATTACTGTGAGTTTTATTGCTGTGGAGCTGTGTCATACGCTCATACACCCCGCACATTACTGTGAGTTTTATTGCTGTGGAGCTCTGTCATACGCTCATACACCCCGCACATTACTGTGAGTTGTATTGCTGTGGAGCTCTGTCATACGCTATATGAAATTAATTTAAGGGGGAGGGCGTGAAAGTAATTAAAGGGAAAAAATGAATTAAGGGGGAGTGAATTGAATTAGAGGACGAGGACCCTGCTGCCAGTCTGCTTCTGGAGACCTGGAGTCAGAAAGTGGACCACAGCAACAGAGTGAGAGTGGTAGGTAGCAGGATCACAGGGAAACACTGGGAGTGGCAGGCAGTTTGAAATATGTGGGTATATTGACACAGCAAGACCATGGGGCACCACCAGGCCACATTGCAAATTTGTGCAGTGCCTGGTGCACCTCCTATGCCACATTGCCAAAGGAGGGGACCAAACACTCTGTAGATTGACCCCTGTGGCACAGGAGGGGCACCAGGCACAGCATAGATTGGCAATGCATGAGGACACCAAACACTCCCGGTTGGCATGGCACGGATTGGGTGGAGGGTGGCACCAAAACGCAACTTCGCCTGAGTAAACAAAAATGCTTACACTGGCCCTGGATACCACACACAGACATATACGTATACAGGGCCGGTGCTCCCACTAGGCAAGCGAGGCAACCGCCTAGGGCACACTGCTGGCTAGGGGCACAGTCGGCCCCTACCCGGGTTCCATTATGGTACCCGATCCTCATTGTGCGGTTCATGTAGTCGGCAGTGGCAGCTTGCAAAGCTGACATTGTCGGCTTGTGGACCCCTCTAGCGGTGCAGAAGGTGAGAGAACTTATGGTGACGCGCAGGCGCCATCAGATGATGTGCGGGTGCTACCAGAGACAGATGAAAGAAAAAAGAGGCAGAAGAAAGAAAGGCACAGAAGAAAGAAAGAAAGAAAGTAGAGGCACGAAAGAGAGAAAGAAAAGAAAGAGGCAGAGGAAAGAAAGAGGCAGATGAAAGAAAAGGCGAAAGAAAGAGGCACAGAAGAAAGAGAGAGGCACAGAGGGCAGAGGAAAGAAAGAGGCAGAGGAAAGAAAAAAGGCACAGACCGATCCCGGGCACGACCCTCAGAGGGGTAAGATGGGCACTGAACGATCGTGCGCAGGCCCCCCTGCACAGTGTGTGTGCCCTGCCCACAGTTTGTGTGTTTGTCCCCCGTGCACAGTGTGTGTGTCGTCCCCCTGCGTGCACAGTGCGTGTGTGTTACCCCTCACATTTCAACAGTTAACAATTTTTTCTACGGAGGGGCGCAAGTAGCTGGTCTTGCCTAGGGTGCAAAATAGTCTAGCAACGGCCCTGTACATATATATCAACATGCAGATATATATATACACCCACCCACAGACCTCAGACCATATACAGTATACACATTCGCACATGGGGGTGGCATGTGGACAATCTCAACTAAATGCCCCCCCATTTGGCTGATCCCTCCAGAAGAAATGTTGAATCCGACAGAGTTATATATATTTTTCTCTGCTCTATCGGGTTCTACATTTCTTCTGGAGGGATCAGCCAAATGGAGGGGGGGGGGCAATTAGTTTCCAATATGTGTGTGTAATATAAGTCTGGATATATATATTTATAAGAATATAGATATATATCTTATCTATATATATTTATCATACCTGCCCTTACCTTCACAACAAAAGAAAAAATGGAACAATTATTGTTCCATTTTTTCTTCTGTTGGGTCAGGCCCTTTTTGGGTGTCTATCCCTCGCATTTATTTGTTTGGTTTCCTGC
Organism: Leptobrachium leishanense; assembly: GCA_009667805.1. Taxonomy (NCBI): domain Eukaryota; kingdom Metazoa; phylum Chordata; class Amphibia; order Anura; family Megophryidae; genus Leptobrachium; species Leptobrachium leishanense. The sequence goes on along the minus strand of RXON01002194.1, from coordinate 22,893 downwards.
CCTTACTTTCCCCTATAAATTTGCTAAAAATATACACACAAAAAAAAAACACTGCCTGAGACCCCGCGTAGCCCACATGCCACCCCTCTACCTAGCTGAATGTATCTAATATATATAATTAAATACATTCAGTCAGGTATAGAAAGAAAAAAAAAGTTTTTTTTTATGTTCCCGTGGACATTTAAAAATGTCCTTGGATTTTATTTCTTTTTAGAAATGTGTCGCCTTACCTTAGCCTGGTGGTCAGTGGGGGCTCCCTGGATCCTGGTTGTGGGGGGGGGTCTGCCATGGCCTCAGGTGCAGTGGCTCCCTCTCTGCGCCGCCTGTCTCTGCCACATGCACCCGGGCGGCTAGCCAGCACAGTCACAGCTCTGTCATCCGGCGGCCGCATGCTCATCAAGGGGATCCTTGGGAGGCCCGGCAGGCTGCCCTCTACAGTGCCTGATTAGAGGGCCGTGTCTGCCTGATGTTTTAGTAACAAGAATGTTTTATCCCATAGGCTTCAATGTTAAAAATATTCCCGTTTTAATTCAATATCTAATAAACTGTTGCTTATAATATTCTGCAGTAAAGAGTCTCTTTATTTCTAGTTTTTTTAGTATTTTTTAAGCATTTTTTTCTACTTATTTAAAAAAAAAATCGAACTTTTGGCGAGCGTCCCAAAACGTTCGAAGTTCGCGCAGTTTTGCACAGCCAATGTTCGAATCGAACTCCGAACCGATCAAACCGAACAGCTCATCCCTATTCATGGTGGTTTATGGAGATTCTTATAGACCACGAGAATAAGACTAGCATTGAATTAGAAACCATTATTGAACAAAATTTGAAAGAGATTCAAGAATTTAAATCCGATTTATCTTTTGGGGGTTTAGAAGATAGATTAAGAACTAATTTAGACCGCTATGATAGCAGCATTAAGGAACGTAAACAGAGAAAGTTGGCATGCGATATAAGAGATTATGAGGAAGGAAGAGTGTATAAACATCAATACACGCGAACAAGAATGGCCGAGCGGCGAATGCCCAAGCGGCGTCCGAGGGGGCGGGGCCTAGCATGGTCACGAGGAGCCGCCGGGTTTAAAACAGGGCGCGAGGAGTTGCCCTGTCTTGGAGTCTGTTTCCCACATCGCTAACCATTCGTTTATATTGATTCTCTGTTGCCAACCCGTTTCCTGGATACGATCCCTGCTCCTGCTATTTGACCTAGCTTGATTTTGACCATTCTACTGCTGCTTAATTACGATCGCCTGTGTGGTGCTTTGGTGGTTTAACCCTCAACTCTCTGGGTCTCGGTGACACTGCACTTGCTTGGATTGACTCCTATTTATCCAACAGGTCCTTCTGTGTGTCCTTTGCTGGTAACTCCTCCTCCTCATTGCCTCTATCTGTTGGTGTACCTCAAGGCTCTGTCCTTGGTCCTCTGCTCTTTTCCATCTACACCTCCTCCCTGGGCAAAATCATCAACAGCTTTGGCTTTAATTACCACCTCTACGCTGATGACACTCAGATCTACCTCTCTACCCCTGATCTCTCTCCCCCTGTCCTTTCCAAAGTCAGTGACTGTTTATCTGGCATCTCCTCCTGGATGGCCTCCCACCACCTAAAGATCAACATGTCAAAGACTGAGCTCCTACTTATTCCTCCCTCTAATGCCGCCCCACCTCCTGACTTCTCGATCACGGTGGAGGGTATCACCATCTCCCCATCAAACCAAGTTCGCTGTCTTGGAGTTACACTTGACTCTGCTCTTTCCTTCATCCCCCACATCAAGTCTCTTTCCTCCTCCTGCCGATATCAACTGCGTAATATTTACAGAATTCGGCCATTTCTTACCGCTGTCGCCACAAAACAACTCATACACGCCCTGGTAATCTCCCGACTCGACTATTGCAATAATCTCTTATCTGGCCTCCCTCTGTCCCACCTCTCCCCCCTACAATCCATCCTGAACGCCTCCGCCAGGCTAATTCACCTCACCCGCCGCTCTGTCTCTGCCGCTCCCCTCTGCGAGTCCCTTCACTGGCTCCCCATCCACTGCAGAATTAAGTTCAAAATCCTTATCCTTACCTACAAAACCCTCACTAACTCAGCTCCCCACTACCTGTCCTCACTAATCACCAAATACACCCCGGCCCGCTCCCTAAGGTCAAACAGTGACCTGCGCCTAGCTTCTCCCCGCATCACCTCTTCCCATGATAGACTGCAGGATTTCTCACGCGCAGCCCCCACTCTCTGGAACGCTCTCCCTCGTACTGTCAGACTTTCCCCTAACTTCTCTTCCTTCAAACGCTCCCTGAAACATTCCTATTTAGGGAAGCCTACCACCCAACTCACTGACGCAACCATCAATCACTCTCACCTTACAGTCCTCTCCTCCTGTTTCCAACCCCAACCCTCCCAGATTGTGAGTTCCTACGGGAATAGGGCCCTCATCTCCTCCTGTACTGTTTGTCAAATGTTGTTCAATGTATTGTAACCCTGTCTATACTGTGCTTATTGTACAGCGCTGCGGAATATGCTGGCGCTTTATAAATAAAGAATAATAATAATAATAATAATGCTTCCCGCTGGAGTGTTTACATGTTACTGGGGAAGTGTCCCTTCAACGGTGGGTATTGTCTGTGGCCTAGGTTCATATACCCAACCTTACCCAGGGCTCATGTTCTCCAGCCACACATATTGATAAGAACTGCGATCGAGAGGTACCGCTTATTTACAGCTCATGTTCAATGTACGTTCACCAGCAACAATACTCGTTACTGTATCTGCGACCGGCCCCGAGGTGCATGTGTTGCCCCTGACTATCTTAAGTAGGGATGAGCTGTTTGGTTCGATCAGTTCGTAGTTCGAACCGAACTTTGGTCGTTCGAAAGTTTGCGAACTTCGAACTTTTTGGGTGTGTTCGGTTCGAGTTCGCAAAAAAAATAAATTTTGAAAAAAGTATAGAAAATGCTTAAAAAAATACTAAAAAATCTAGAAATAAACAGACTCTTTACTGCAGAATATTATCAACAGCGGTTTATTAGATAAGATATTGAATTAAAAACTAATGTGTACGTGCAAAGATTCTCAACTCTAAATGACCTGTGTTTTTCAAACGGCATAACAGGAGTTTTTATTCTGGTCTAATCAATTTGTACATTGTAGACTATACTGAGGGGGTGGGGTGGTATCTGCTTCTGATTGAGAATTGGGAAGTGTTAATTTCCCTCCTAAAACTTCTAATATTCTGTATTTCACCGCTGTGTGCTCAGCTCATTTTAACCGCTTTCGCTCATCATGTTTAAACGAGATTTTGAAGCCACATTTTGTTAAATGACCGACATGTTAGATATCGTTCTTTCCGGTAGACTCCGCAGATTCATAATATATCATTTTTATATGTATAAGTCCTGTCCTGGCTGTATATTATGAAAAAAATGCAATAAAAATTGAATCATCTGCAGTGTGTAAAGTGTTGTTTTTTTCACATTTTAGGACATGAGCGTTTGCGGTTATGTTTTCTATGGGGTGCGCTTGTACAAAAATTAGAAATGGGACTTGTTACATTTTGTGGGGGGAATTATGTGATTTATAGCAAACGCACCCCATAGAAAAAAATCATTAGTGCATCATCGTTCACATTATAATTGCAATGTGAACAATATTGCTGCATTAATAAAAATAACACACAGAAAATAAAAACATGTATTTTTATTTTTTTTACTTTATACCTGGTCATCATGTTGGGTATCATTCGAAAGGCCATGCTCAGGCCTTTCGATTGACACCATCCATGACCCACTAGATGCCTGGAGATATCGGGGTTCAAATGAACCCCCTATCTCCACCAGGGAATTGGCCTGGGCAATATATATACGCATGATGTGAGCTGGCGTGGGTAATATATATACGCATGATGGCCATGGCATGCGCACGGGGTGTGCCGGGTGTGCCTAGGCACACCCTAATCCCACCCGCGGCACACTCTGGGTCCCGGCTGGCCGCATCCCACGGATATCCGCTGGGACCCTTTGCAACTGCAAGCCTGTACTTCCCTGGTGGTCTGGTGGCTGTGGGCTCTGCAATGCAATCAGAACGCAGAGCACGTCCCACACAGGACCCGTGCACTAGCGATCCTCTGATGACCTGTCACCTGTCACCTGATCACACTGACTATGTCAGAGAGCGCCGGCAGTCAGGTGAAATGTCATCAGAGGATCGCCGTTGCACAGGTCCAGTGTGGGACGTGCTCTGCGTTCTGTGCACGAAGCACAGATCGCATTGCAGAGCCCACAGCCACCAGAACACCAGGGAAGTACAGGCTGGATTTAAGCTGGATGAATCGGTCCCCTCCTCTGCCAACGGACATGTTCATCCCCCTCCCTGCAAGAAAAAAGGTAAGCAGGAGAGGAGTCAACTTTTATATACAGTATTTTTAAATATTACAATTTTATTTGATGGCAGTGGATTCTGTGATATGCTTATATGCACCGCACATTAGGCTTGTGCACCGATTTTTTATTCGGTTCGATTTGTTCGGATGTTTAAAATTTTCGATTCGGCTCGTTTCGACCGATTTCTGTTTCGATTCGGCTCGGTTCGGCTCATTTTTCGTGTACATTTTATTTTCAGAATATCGACCTTTTTTCGTGTTTTCGGGTCACTTTGCTCGTTTTTTGTATCGACTTTTCGGAAATTTCGGAAATTTTCGTTTTTTTGGAACGTCTGTTCTCCTCGTTTCAAGGTGTCTACGATAATTCTGGCGATTCTATCGTGTTTTTTTATTAAATAAAGATCCTTTTTTTCTTATGAATAATTGAATATACATTTCACAACTTTATTTAATCATATTAAAATGGTATGAAAGCCAAGGATCAAAAAAAATGAACAAAACGATTTTAAAAAACGCTAAACTGACCCGAATGCCACAAGAGAAACAAGTGATACGCATTTACAAATACAAAATTTACAGAATCAGCGATATAACCGATAATAGTTAAATATATACGATTTCCAGAATTACCGAAATGGAACCGAAATCATGACTAGAGCAAAAATAAATTTCGATTTGACAGATTTCAAGTCCATTCGAAAAATCCGAAAATTTTTCGTTTCGGCTCGGAAAACTTTTCGGATCTATCGGTTTTCGGGTCCGACCCGATTCAGAAATTCGGCCGAATCTGAAGACACGAATCGGGAAATTTCGTGAAAATTCCGAAACCCGAAACGCACATCCCTACCGCACATTACAGAGAGTTTCATGGCAGTGGATTCTGTGATACGCCTATATGCACTGCACGTTACTGGGAGTTTCATAGCAGTGGATTCTGTGATATGCTTATATGCACCACACATTACAGAGAGTTTCATGGCAGTGGATTCTGTGATACGCTTATATGCACCGCACATTACTGGGAGTTTCATGGCAGTGGATTCTGTAATGTGCGGTGCATATAAGCATATCACAGAATCCACTGCCATGAAACTCTCTTTAATGTGTGGTACATATAAGCATATCACAGAATCCACTGCCATGAAACTCTCTTTACACTCCACAATGTTAAGTTAGGTGTCATTGGAGAGGTCAGAGCCCGGCCTTTCTAATGAGACCAAACACAATCATGTAGAAAAAATACAAAATTTCCTCATTGCCCGCTTTTAACATCCAAAGCAATGTTATTTCTCACCTCGGGATTAAACATTTACAGGGTTATTCAGAGAGCGGTGAAAAGCAGGAGAATAACTGGAGAAGTGAAAATTCTATCTCAAAATAGCCAAACCAGAAAAATTCTCCCATTTATCTCACTTTCCAAATCGGCTATTTGGTCTAGATTGTTCTCTTCTCCTGCCAGTTCTCCTGGCTTTCACCTCTCTCTCAGGGTTGTTCAGAGAAAGGTGAAAACCAGGAGAATGGCAGGAAAAGAGAACAATCTGGACCAAATAGCCGATTTGGAAAGTGAGATAAATGGGAGAATTTTTCTGGTTTGGCTATTTTGACCTAGAATTTTCACTTCTCCAGTCATTCTCCTGAGTTTCACCTCTCTCTGAATAACCCTGATAGTCATAAAACACAATCGGCCACAATACTCAGCCACTAATTGGGTTAGTCGAGACTCATGGGAAATGTAGTTCAAAAACAACTGGATGGCCAAAGTTGCTGCACCTCTGAATTATAAAGATACAGGGTTATCCAAAGAGATCCGAATGGCTGGAGAAAGGTAACCGAACACTGAAAATCAGCGTTCGGTTACCTTTCCTGGCCATTCGGCTATCCAGAGAGCAGGCAATTCACCAAATCCTGGCGAATTGCCTGCACATACGGTGCCTGTTCGAGGGCAGTGAATCCCCATAAAAAAGCAATGCTTTGGCTATTCAAAGAACACAAACCAGCAGTGAAAGGTTCCAGAAATGCCCTGCTGTTCGGTGGTTTAATTCGGCACATTTATTCAGGCGAATCCCATAGGCTTCAATGTTAAAAATATTCCCGTTTTAATTCAATATCTAATAAACCGTTCATTATAAAATTCTGCAGTAAAAAGTCTCTTTATCTATAGATTTTTTTAGGATATTTTGACCCCTTAGTGACCGGGCGGATTTATAAAAATCCGTCCTTTAGTGACCGCTGCTGTTTTTACGTTTCTGCGCTGTTAGTGTTTAGGTCAAATTTTCCTCTTACTCGTTTATTCAACTCACACATATTATACACCTTTTTTCCCGCCATTAAATGGACTTTCTAGAAATACCATTATTTCCATCATATCGAATAATTTACTATAAAAAAATATGAAATATGATGAAAAAATGGTAAAAACACTCTTTTTCGTAATTTAATCCCCAAAAAAGACCCTGGCTAAATAGGTTCAAAATTTTGTCCCGAGACTAGTAATACCCAATTTTTACATGTGTTTGCTTTTTAACCCCTTCACTGCTGAGCCAGTTCACCAATGTGCGCTGCGCTCATTCTGACCATTTTGTGCTAATTATTTTGAGATGAGAGCCTAGGTCCTATTTAATTAAACCCCCCCCAGACAAAAAATTTTTTTTTAAAAAAAACATTTTTTTATTTAATTTAATTTTTTTATTATTTTTTTTATTATTTTTTAAATTTCCAAGCTCCAGCACAGAGCCCCATCTTGGATCCCTCACAGCTGCAATCAGAGTTACCCAGTGTGCCGTGAAGGAAATGTAACGGCCCTGTCCATGCTTGCTGGACCACGTGTCTAAAGTCATATGCACCTTGCTGCTGACTGCCTTTCCCAATGACTCCATAACATTGTCTTCCACATGCTGGTATAGTGCTGTAATGGCCTACCGTGAATAGTAATGGCGTTTTGGAACCTGCCACTGTGGTACAGCACATTCAGCAAATTCACGGAAGGAAGCAGAGTCCACCAACTGGAAAGGCAGCAGCTGTAATGTGAGTAATTTTGCTAAGCTGGCATTTAGACGCTGTGCTTGGGTATGGTTGGGACTATATTTTTTCTTACGCTGCAGCAGCTGGGGCAACGTAATCTGACTGTGTAAAACTTCAGCTGATGGGATGCTGTCACATTGTGAGGAAGGACCTCGTACATCCATTACTGTAGCAGGACATATAGTGGGGGTAGTGACAGGTGAGGAGGACCTATGCAAAATTTTGCACCAATGGGATGCGTGGCAGGTGGTCATATGTCGCCTCAAGCACGTGGTACCCAAGCGTCCAATGTCTTTCCCACGCTTGAGCCTCATCTGACATAGATTACAAATAGCAACGGTGGGGTCTGCTGCACATTTCTTAAAGAACTCCCAGACAGCAGATTTCCTGGATGTGTGCTTTGAGACAACAGCGCTCTGCACCTGAGCAGCTCTGACATCTGATGCCTTGGACTGGCTAGTGCTACGGTTGGTCAAAGAGGACGTTGTGCCTCGTGTTTGTTGTGCCTCCTCCTCCTCCTCACTTGACTCCTCTGTTCGATCAGGCACCCAGGTGGAGTCAGTGACCTCATCATCGTTGTCATCACCCCCTATCTCCTCGTCACTGGAGCCAACTTGGCAGTATGTTGCAGCTGCTGGGGCAACATGAGTACCAGATATTTGTGTGTCACTGGCACCCCCTTCCTCTAGGTTCAGTATACTCCCTTCCTCAACCTCAGAGATTGAATCAGAGCACTGTAGTTGCTGTGTATCCTCAAGTAGCATGTCACTGTCATTGTAGTCAAACAATTCAGCTGGCACCTCCGTGTGTGATAGAGAGGCTACGGCAGGAGTAGCTGTGGACATGGAGGCTGCATTAGATGCTTTGGCAGCTGAGGTGGACTGTAAACCACTACAAGCCTGACTGGCAGAGGACTCGGAGGATGAGCATGGCCTGGTTAGCCAATCCTGCAAATCCTCTGTATGTTGCTGCTGCTTAAGACGGCCAGCACCAGCTGGCAGTGAGAAGACACAGATTACAATTCCCAGAAACCTCCTATATGTCAGTGAGACCCGCTGATGGGTGGCAGTGAGAACACAAAGATTACAACAATTCCCAGATATTTTGTAGAATTGAGACCCCCAAAATACTTGGTGGCAGTGAGAACACACAGATTACCACAATTCCCAGATATTTTGTAGGAATGACTGACCCCCAAAACTGCTGGTGGCAGTGAGAACACAAAGATTACAACAATTCCCAGATATTTTGTAGAAATGAGACCCCCAAAATACTTGGTGGCAGTGAGAACACACAGAATACCACAATTCCCAGATATTTTGTAGGAATGTGCGTTTCGGGTTTCGGAATTTCGGAATTTTCACGAAATTTCACGATTCTTGTTTTCGGATTCGGACGATTTTCCGAAACGGATCGGACCCGAAAACCGACAGATCCGAAAAGTTTTCCGAGCCGAAATGAAATATTTTAGGAATTTTCTAATGGACTTGAAATGTGTCAAATCGAAATTTATTTTCGCTCTATTCATGATTTCGGTTCCATTCGTGATTTCGGTTCCATTTCGGTTATTCTGTACATCGTATATTTAACTATTATCGGTTATATCGCTGATTCTGTAAATTTTGTATTTGTAAATGCGTATCACTTGTTTTTGTTTCCAATGATCCGATAATTATGTCGATACGATAATTCCTTCGTAATCGGGTCGGATCTGATTCATCCGAAAGGTCGCGCATGCCATGCGCGCGCGCGGCTGTCGTAACTTTATTGAGCCAGTTTTGACAACTTTTTTGACAGGCCAAAAAATATTGAATTTATTTATCATGGCTGAAAGAAGAGAGTCCCATTCGGACACCTCCTCATCTGCTTCCACCCCAGAGACACCACCCAATAAGAAGCGGGCCAGCAACATGGCATTTGAGGAGATGTTGGAGCTGGTCCGCATCTTTGATTACAAAGATTATGACTGCCGTAAGGGCCCTTACAGCAGGAAGAATAAAACCCGCAAGGATCGTATCCTTGATAAGCTACGCACCACCATCCTGGAGCTGTTCGGAAAGGACCAGACGAAGGACCAGCTCCAAAAACGCTGGTCCGACCTCAAGGCATGCTAGCAGGAGCAGCTGAGGCACATCCGTCGCGTCATAGCCAAACGTATGTGTCATGTTATATTGTAAAGCGCTGCGCAAACTGTTGGCGCTATATAAATCCTGTATAATAATGTGCTTGCATTTGCTAATGTGCACAGAAATTTGTTGATTGATCTAGTCCTTTTTTCATGCAATGTGATTGTGTATAGCTTTGCATTTTCACAACTCGTCATGCATGCATTTTTGCCATAGCTCTTCTTTTTTGTGATTTTACGTATTCGTGGAAATTTGGACATTTGATGTATGTAGATGAAATTACAATGCTGGATTTCTTTTGGCACTGTGTGTACTGTAGTGTGCTGGGGGGGGAGGTTGTTGTGATTGAGTGATGCATACGAGATGACCCGCAGCTTGCCCAATATTGGCTCCCAACTGCGCATCAACAAAAAATCTCTGCGTCTCTGCTAAGTGGTAGGATGGGACATGTAGTTCTTCTGAAAGTGCATCCAAACAGAGCCGCGTTCAATACGTCCTCAGCAGCTGCTGAATTGTTGCAGCGCAGCAATTCAGTTTGCTGCAGCAGTGTCATTATTGAACGCTTTAGATGCAAATTTCAAAACAAAATGGCGGATTTCTGTTGTTTCTGCTATATCCGCAGTTTTATTAGCAGAAACTGAAAGTGAAACTGAAGCTGAGGCATCTATAAAATAACTAAAAGCATTCAGTACAATGCGTTTTGTACGCACACAACACAAATAATAGTTTTTATTGATTAAACGTAATGTTTACTTCTGAAAAAAATATATAATTGAACGGTAATATATGTCTATGTGCAGAGGAAATAAATAAATATTTTGTGACTTTAGAACAATGAGATGGGAGTAGTGGTGGGTCAAGCTGGTAGTGGGGTAGTGGAGGGGTGTCGCAATACTTTCGGCAATATATTGTATAGATATACCATTTTTTCCAGTCTGCATTATTTACGTGTTATTTTTTTGGATTTGGCAGAAGACAGGAAGGCAAGGGCAGCATCTGCCCCGGCGGGCACCAGTGCCCCAGTGGAGGAGGGGGGGAGCCACGGGCGACCACCAGCGCTGCTATATACTGTTTTATTTTGCAACGACTTTTGGTCAAAAACAGAAACATTTTTTGTTTACTGTATTTTCATTAAATTTTTTTATATATAGCACAAGAGGAGCAGGAGGAGGAAGAGGAGGAGCAGGAGGAGGGCGATGATGGAGAGAGGGAGCCGGAGCCGCAGCAGGAGGCCGCGAGTCCAGGTTTTTTTTTTACTGTTGTATTTTGCATCGACTTTTGTTCAAAAATATATCAGTTTTGTTGTTTACTGTATTTTTTATTTCTTTAATTTCTTAGATATAGCACCAGAAGAGATGCTGACGGTGGTGGTGGAGGAGGAGGAGTCGGAGGAGGAGTCAGAGCCTCAGGAGGCCGCCAGCTCTGGTATATACTACTGTTATATTTTTCAAGACTTTCAGTCAAAAATAGAAACCTGCTTTACTTTCTGTATTTTCCTTCTTTCATTTATTATACATATAGAAGGAGAAGCCAGACCGGACAGGTCCAGTGTCAGGATGAAGAATAGGATGGCGATCGGCGAGCTACGCCTGGCTGTCACCAACATAGAAGCCATCCAGGAGTTGCTGCAGGAGTTAAGGCAGCATATCAACAATGCCGCTGACGTCTTGGAGCGGCAGTGAGACCAGCCTCCTCCTCCCCTATGTTTGTTTGTGCCCCTGTTGGGCAGTTTGCCAACCGTGGCATGTTGTAAATAAATTTTCTATTTTTTCTATATTTTCCTGTTTGTGTGCGTTGCTTTTCCTTACTTAATAAGTTAATATGTATTGCTTGGTTTCCACACTGTTAAAATTATATGTACATAAATTTATTGACATTTCTATGGACCCTTTGTCATAAATTTGTCAACATATTTGTGGCCTTGAATGTGACTGTGCACATTCTACACTGCCTGCCTGGCCAAAAAATGTCACACACTAACACAACCATGTTTTACTGCCTTGAGATTTGATTACCTACGTGGCATGGTTTTGTTAAGCTTAGGCGATGTCACAACAACATGGATTTTTGTCCACAGTCACATTCATTGTATAACTAAGAATTTATCAAAAAATATTGATGGCAGCACTGCGTGAAGTCTTCTCCGACACAACCCAAAGATCCTCAGTGCGGCTCAGGTCTAGTTTATTTGTCCCTGTTTGCAGCTTCACGCAACACCTCCTCCCAGCTATGAGCTCTCTCTCTCCCACCGCTGCCCGCTAAGACGCTGCCCGCCAACATGGTCACGTCTTTGCAGGAAGACAACAGCGTGGGGGAACGGCAGCTGCCGACAGTCCCAAGACCTCGTCACAATGACTTCAGTTCTGGAGTTAACCCCTAACTGCGACCAATGGTGGAGATAGAGGGTTCATTGGAACCCCCTATCTCCCAATCCGTGGCAGCTATCGGTTGGTTAATGTTTGGTATCTTTGGATCGACCAGAGCATGGCCTTTCCAACAATACCAAACATGACAATGTTAAAAATAATAAAAAATTAAAATATAAAAAAAATAAACAGGTTTTTTGTTTTGTTTTGTTAATGCAGCAATATTGTTCCCATTTCAATTATAATGTGAACAATGATGCTGCACTAAGGATTTTTGTATGGGGTGCGTTTGTTAAAAATAGTGTAATTTTCACCCAAAAAAATATAACAAGTCCCCATTTCAATTTTTTTTAACAAACGCAACTCATAAAATATAACCGCAAACACTCGCATGTTAAAATGTGAAAAAAACAATTTACACCTTGTAAAACAAACATTAAAATTCTAATTTTATTGCATTTTTTGTTATAATATACAGACAGGACATGACGCTTACATATGATAATGATATATTATGAATCATCTGCCGAGTCTGCCGGAAAGAACGATATATAACATGTCTGGGTCATATTATAAAATAAGGCTTCAAAAAAACGCGTGTAAACTTGAGGAGCGAAATTGTTAAAAATTAGCTCAGCAGCAGACCACAGTGCCGCACACAGGCGTGAAGGGAAGCCGTGAAATGCCTCAGCAGCGAAAGGGTTAATTTTTTTTTTTTCTGTTTTAAATATTTTTTTTATTTTTTTGTTTTCGTTTCAGATCATTTTGATCAACTATTTTTCCGTTTTAAAACCTTTTTGTTCTGGTTTTTATTTTTAAAGTCAGACCATTCGGGTCAGTTTAGCGTTTTTTAAATCGTTTTGTTCATTTTTTTTTGTTCCTTGGCTTTCATATCATTTTTTTAATGTGATTAAATAAAGTTGTGAAATGTATATTCATAAGAAAAAAAGGATCTTTATTTAATAATAAAAAAAACACGATAGAATCGCCAGAATTATCGTATCGACAGAATGAATTATCGGATCCGAAAAACAAACCAAAAATTTATTATAAAAAAATATATAAAGTATGAAAAAGTAAACCACAGTAGTTTACGTCAAAACGAATAGAGTTAGACACTTTGAAACGAGGAGAACAGACGTTCCGAAAAAAACGAAAATTTCCGAAATCATGAAAAGTCGATACAAAAAACGAGCAAAGTGACCCGAAAATACGAAAAATGGTCAATATTGCAAAAAAATATACACGAAAAACGAGCCGAATCGAAACAGAAATCGGTCGAAACGAGCCGAATCGAAAATTTTAAACATCCGAACAAATCGAACCGAATCGAACCGAAAAAAAAATCGGTGCACAAGCCTAATATTTTGTAGAAATGACTGACCCCCAAAACTGCTGGTGGCAGTGAGAACACAAAGATTACAGCAATTCCCAGATATTTTGTAGAAATGAGACTTCCATTATACTTGGTGGCAGTGAGAACACACAGATTAGAACAATTCCCAGATATTTTGTAGAAATGAGACCCCCAAAATACTTGGTGGCAGTGAGAACACACAGCTTAGAACAATTCCCAAATATTTTGTAGAAATGAGACCCCCCAATAGCTGGTGGCAGACTGGCAGTGAGAACACACACTAACAGAACAATCTCCTCTCAAAAAACACGTGCTGAAGGGCTGTGTGAAGCCTTATATAGTGTGCAGCGGGGCTTAGCTCTGTGAGCCCATGATTGGGCAAAATTTGTCCAATCAGGACTCTGAGCCCATGATTGGCATAGTGTTGCACCTGACCTCTGGTCAGGTGCAAGGCTGTAGCCAATTACAAGCTTCAGGCCAGTGGAAAAGTGCATTGTGGTCCATTGTGGTGCATTGTGAGCGAACATGTGGCGAACATGCGGAAATGTTCGTAGTTCGCGAACATGAGAACAGGCGATGTTCGAATCGAACTCCGAACCGATTGAACCGAACAGCTCATCCCTAATGTCCACCAGGTGGAACTCGACATTAGCAATGCTGCATCGTCTGCACAAGCAGCAGAGGGCCATCAACGAGTACCTGTGTGAGTATGGCACAAGGACAGGTTCAGGTCAACTTGTTTCCCCCCCCCCGCAGTGGCTGATGATCAAGGATGCATGCACTGTATTGTCACCAATTGAGGAGGCAACGAGGATGGGGAGCAGGGACAATGTATGCATCAGTGACACAATTCCTTTAGTTTTCCTGCTGGAGCCCACTCTGCGGGGAATTATAGATGTGGCTCTAGAGGCAGAGCAGCGGAAGGAAGAGGAGGCCTTCCCTAGCTCTCAAGGCACCAGTCTTTCTGCAGACAGCATTCCAGCGGGTCCTCCTCAGATCAGACAGGAGGAGGATGAGGAGGAATATTTAAGTAGTGTGGGCATTGAAGGTGGGGATTCCTCAAGGGAGGGTTTTGTGTGCCCAGAAACACATGGACTAGTACGTGGCTGGGTGAAGGAAGTGCACGATGGGGTCATCCTCATTGACCAGGAAGACTCGGAAGCTAATGCCACCTCCCACCTACGCTGCATGGGCTCCCTTATCCTGAAAAGCCTGGTAAAGGACCCCAGGATTCGTGCAATCAAGGAGAGGGATCATTACTGGTTGGCAAGCCTTCTTGAACCACGATACAAGGGTAAAGTTGCAGAGCTCATCCTGCCCGCACAGAGGGAGCGCAGGATGAAAAAACTTGAGGACGCTCTAAAGCGACACTTGTGTAACACCTTTCCAGGCACTGGTAGGTTATCAAGTGATGACACAGGTGCTTCTGAGGCTGCGGATAATCAGAGGAATAGTGGCGAAGGCCGGGGCCGCTTGACTGATGCTTTTTAAAAAATTTTAGTCCACGACGCCCAGGGACTTCAAATGTAGGCACCCATTGCCAGCGTCTTCACCATATGGTGTAGGAATACCTAGGGGCAAGGGCAGACCTGGATACCTTTACAGCAGATGATCCACTGGCTTACTGGGTGTTGAGATTGGATCACTGGCCCCTATCTCCTCATCACTGGAGCCAACTTGGCAGTATGCTGCAGCTGCTGGGGCAACATGAGTGCCAGTTATTTGTGTGTCACTGGCCCCCCTTCCTCTAGGTTCATTATACTCCCTTCCTCAACCTCAGAGATTGAATCAGAGCACTGTAGTTGCTGTGCATCCTCAAGCAGCATGTCACTGTCATTGTAGTCAAACAATTCAGCTGACTCCTCCGTGTGTGATAGTGAGGCTATGGCAGGAGTAGCTTTGGACATGGAGGCTGCATTAGATGCTTTGGCAGCTGAGGTGGCCTGTAAAGCACTACAAGCCTAACTGGCAGAGGACTCGGAGGATGAGGATGACCTGGTTAGCCAATCCACCAAATCCTCTGTATGTTGCTGCTGCTTAAGACGGCCAGCACCAGTTAGAAAGGACAAGCGTGCCCCTGCAGAGGATGCACCACGTCCACGACGACCAGAGGCACAGTCTCCCGACACAGAGGCTGCTTGCCCTCTTATCTGTGTCTGGAAGCGTCTGCCTGTCCTTTTTGGTCTTTCTGACATGGTGAGTGATATATAGATTAAAGATATACAGAACTCTTATTCAACTCTGTTATAAAAATTGGAGATATGCTGCAGAACTCTGATTCAACTCTGGTATAAAGATTAAAGATTTCCAGAACTCTGGTATAACTCAGTGAGACACCCTGATAGCTGGCAGCCAGTGACAAGACACAGATTACAATTCCCAGAAAACTCCTATAAATCAGTGAGACCCCCTGATAGGACCCCCTGATAGCTGGCAACAGTGACAAGACACCTATTACAATTCGCAGAAATCTGCTAGAAGTATGTGGGACCCCCTGATAGCTGGCAGTGAGAAGACACAGATTACAATTCCCAGAAACCTCCTATAAATCAGTGAGACCCCCTGATGGGTGGCAGTGAGAACACACAGATTAGTACAATTTCCATATATTTTGTAGAAATGAGACCCCCAAAATACTTGGTGGCAGTGAGAACACACAGATTAGAACAATTCCCAATATTTTGTAAAAATGAGAACCCCAAATACACTATATTGCCAAAAGTATTCGCTCACCCATCCAAATAATCAGAATCAGGTGTTCCAATCACTTCCATGGCCACAGGTGTATAAAATCAAGCACCTAGGCATGCAGACTGTTTTTACAAACATTTGTGAAAGAATGGGTCGCTCTCAGAGCTCAGTGAATTCCAGCTTGAAACTAGGATGCCACCTGTGCAACAAACTCAGTCGTGAAATTTCCTCGCTCCTAAATATTCCACAGTCAACTGTCAGCTGTATTATAAGAACGTGGAAGTGTTTGGGAATGACAGCAACTCAGCCACGAAGTGGTAGGCCACGTAAACTGTCGGAGCGGGGTCAGCGGATGCTGAAGCGCATAGTGCAAAGAGGTTGCCAACTTTCTGCAGAGTCAAACGCTACAGACCTCCAAACTTCATGTGGCCTTCAGATTAGCTCAAGAACAGTGCACAGAGAGCTTCATGGAATGGGTTTCCATGGCCGAGCAGCTGCATCCAAGCCATACATCACCAAGTGCAATGCAAAGCGTCGGATGCAGTGGTGTAAAGCACGCCGCCACTGGACTCTAGAGCGACCTCTGGAGTGAAAAATCACGCTTCTCCATCTGGCAATCTGATGGACGAGTCTGGGTTTGGTGGTTGCCAGGAGAACGGTACTTGTCTGACTGCATTGTGCCAAGTGTAAAGTTTGGTGGAGGGGGGATTATGGTGTGGGGTTGTTTTACAGGAGCTGGGCTTGGACCCTTAGTTCCAGTGAAAGGAAGTCTGAATGCTTCAGCATACCAAGACATTTTGGACAATTCCATGCTCCCAAATTTGTGGGAACAGTTTGGAGCTGGCCCCTTCCTCTTCCAACATGACTGTGCACCAGTGCACAAAGCAAGGTCCATAAAGACATGGATGACAGAGTCTGGTGTGGATGAACTTGACTGGCCTGCACAGAGTCCTGACCTCAACCCGATAGAACACCTTTGGGATGAATTAGAGCAGAGACTGAGAGCCAGGCCTTCTCGTCCAACATCAGTGTGTGACCTAACAAATGCGCTTCTGGAAGAATGGTCAAAAATTCCCATAAACACACTCCTAAACCTTGTGGACAGCCTTCCCAGAAGATTTGAAGCTGTTATAGCTGCAAAGGGTGGACCAACGTCCTATTGAACCCTATGGATTAGGAATGAGATGTCGCATAAATTCATATGCGAGTCAAGGCAGGTGAGCGAATACTTTTGGCAATATAGTGTACTTGGTGGCAGTGAGAACACACAGATTAGAACTATTCCCAGATATTTTGTAGAAATGAGACCCCCACAATACTTGGTGGCAGTGAGAACACACAGATTAGAACAATTCCCAGATATTTTGTAGAAATGAGACCCCCCAATAGCTGGTGGCAGACTGGCAGTGAGAACACACACTAACACAACAATCTCCTCTCAAAAAACACGTGCTGAAGGGCTGTGTGAAGCCTTATATAGTGTGCTGCGGGGCTTAGCTCTGTGAGCCTATGATTGGGCAAAATTTGCCCAATCAGGACTCGGAGCCGTGATTGGCATAGTCTTGAACCTGTCTTGCACCTGACCTGTGGTCAGGTGCAAGGCTGTAGCCAATTACAAGCTTCAGGCCAGTGGAAAAGTGCATTGTGGTCCATTGTGGTGCATTGTGGGCGAACATGCTGTGAATACGTGGAAATGTTCATGTAGTTCGTGAATTTCTGAAACCAATAACAACACAAATCGCAACCTTTTATTGTCTACCAAAGGTTCACAAACAAGTGACACCTGTGCCAGGAAGACCGTTTCCGGCACTAATAATCTCACTCAAAATGCGGGCATATACATTGATTATATTCTCCAGCCTTTTGTCCACAAGCTGCACTCCTATATTAAAATCTCAAAAGAGATGCTAGTATTCCTTTCAACATTAGAGATATCACCTGACAGTCTCCTGTGCAGTCTAGACGTAGAAGCCTTGTACAGTAGTATTCCGCACACCTTCGGAATCCAATGTGGGAAAACATATTTGTCGGATAGAGGAATTGAACACCAAGATCATACGGAGTTTGTTATACAGCTAATACAATTTATACTAACTCACAACTACTTTATATTTGAAGGTATCTTTTACAAACAGGCCACTGGGATTACTATGGGGACAGCAATGGCACCAGCCTATGCTAATTTATTTCTAGGTTGGTGGGAGAAACACATTGTATTTGGCACAGATATGGTAGACTTTCTTCCATATATCCAAGTATAGAGGAGGTATATCAATGACGTTTTCTTAATATGGTCAGGGACCAAGGAGATTTTTGATCTATTCGTTGAGAAATTAAACATAATCGGTCTAAATTTGAAATTTACTAAGGAAATACAGGAAAAGTCCCTTAATTTTACTATCACCAAAGAAATTGATGGTTCACTGAGTACCATTTTATTTCGCAAGCCAACTGCAACAAAACAGTCTCCTTAACTGGGAGAGTTTTCATCCTGTACCCCTGAAAAAGGGTATCCCAGTAGGTCAATATTTGAGACTACGGCGAATACACTATATTGCCAAAAGTATTCGCTCACCCTTCCATATGCAAGTCAAGGCAGGTGAGCAAATACTTTTGGCAATATACTGTAGTGTATGTTCAAATGACAATGAGTTCTATGACAAAGCTCGAGACCTACGGAAAATGTTCCGTGAGAAAGGGTATCCCAGTAGATGCTTAAAAAGGGCCTATCATCGAGCCATGTCAACTGAAAGATCAACAATATTGAAAGATAAAGAGTTGACTCCTAATTCAGAACAAAAGATAAGACCTATTGGCAATTTTGTTGCGGGCTGCAAAATAATACAAGAAATCTGTGATAGGTATTGGCCTATACTTAAGCAAGATTGCCATCTTGCGAAGGTACTTACCGATAAGGCACCTTTACGTCAAGACGCTGTTCTTATATAGGAGACCAGGTCGTGAAAAGTCATTTTTCTAAACCCTCTAATCAAACTTAGTTGAATACAACCCTAAAAGGGACTTACAAATGTGGTCGTTGCAAGGCCTGTAGGTACATTACACATAGATCTGGTGCGTGGTGTAGTCCAGACGGGACAAAAGAATATAAAGCTAAAAAAAATTCAACTGTAGCTCCAAAGGTGTGGTATATCTAATGACATGCGTATGTGGAAAGCACTACGTAGGAAAAACGATCAGACCTTTACGATTACGAATACTCGAACACGTTAGGTCTGTCCAGTATGTTTGCGATACCCCGATGGCACGACACCTTAGACTAAACCATGACGGGAATGCTGAAGCTCTGAGCTTTCAATCAATTGAACAAGTGTCAGTAGGTCCACGCCGTGGAAATTTTGATTCACATCTACGCCGAAGAGAAGCGTTCTGGATTCATGAATTACATTGTACCCGGGAGGTTTAAATGAGGGCTTTACCTTCGCTACTTTTATTTTGGATAATTAATACCGTTATACCATGCCTCGCCTTTTTGGGCCCCTTTCCCTTGTCCTTTCCCCTTTTAATTCTTTTCAGATTCCTTCATATACGATAATTATAAGTATTCTACAAAAATAGCTTTCCCCGGACTAGACAGATTTTCCAAGATCCCTTGTAAAAATAAAAAATAAAGTATATACTACAATATACAGTAACATAAAAATATAGATCACAAATTGTGTATTTCAGGTGTAGTTTATTTATTTTGAATCAATAGAATATTCCAACAGCGGCCTAACACATTATGGTCAAGAATTTGACAGTCACCTGATAATTTGGAAAATTAATAGCCTTAACAGATGGTCACATGCCAATCTAGAGACCAATTATATTTGTCATCTGCTGAACTTGGGCAACTTACTTTAGCTAAGCTACTTATTACTCTAGATTAGAGATTGATCTGTCCCCATCAGGGAGAAAGGCGAACCTGCGTCTTTGAACACTCTGTGTATTGTTGCCTAGGAACAACGGGCACTATCCAGTTTGAAGTTTACAAATGGCACCGCCATTAATGACCCCCATGGTGTTTTTTGATAGCAATTTAATAGCCACCAGTTAGGTTGCAATCAATTAAATTTAGAGTGAATGGTTTATTTATTTACTGGTAGATGAAACCATATAGGTCCATGTCGATCAAGGGATGCACGGCACTCTATTGACCTTAAGCAACATGCCTGCTATGTTGGATTACCATACTCTATTTTTGTACGCTAAAATCAACCTCCATTTATTTATAAGAGGTGAGCGCTCCTTCTTAAATATTGTAGCATCCCGCTGCCTAGTAACAACCAACGCTGTTTGCCGTAATCAGTAGAAACAGCGTCGTCATAAACTAGCGCCAACATACCGATTGGATTGTCATTATGGAGCCCTACGCTACGTATGTGGGATTCCCCATTGAAAGGCGGGCCTAAAGATGTAACATGCCAAGTGGGGGAGTCATCCAGCTGAGGCACGGTGCGGTAATCTGTCTTCATTCTATTTAAGGAAAAAGTACAGAAGGGGGACTCCATCTCTTGAAAAAGCTGCAGGCTTTTGGCGGCGAAACATGTCGAAGTGAGGCATTTTAGCTGTTTTTGTTTGTCATTATGTACCTACAGCTTACTGTGTCTTTGCCCCTACCAATGAGGGCATAGCTCTTTGATTTTGCAATTATTTTGTATGGCAGTTCGGTCTCTGTGAAGGGGATATTCTGGTTTTGTAACATCAGGCTTTTCAATCTTGACCCCTATAGCTGTTATATTTAGGCTATGCCATGTCTATTTGAGCGGTTATTCACCCCCCCTTATGAACATTTAAGGTGGCGCGACACGCTGGTCTGGCGTTATTAGGGAATACCTAAAAGAATCTATGCAATACCAGACCTTGTTTTGCGGTTAGGTAACCTATCCCCTGCATTGGGCAGGTCTTTACTTACCTTTCTACAATAATCCATTATATGTGTTTTTAAGCGGTAGGTATATTTGTGCAATGTACACTCAATAAAGTTTACAATTACTAGCTGGTGTCTACTTTAGTTTGTTTTTGTTTCTTTTCTTTCAGGAATCGTACCAGAGGATTGGAGAAAAGCTGACGTGGTCCCTATATTTAAGAAAGGTTTAAAATGTGTGCCTGGGAATTATAGACATGTGAGCTTAACTTCTGTGGCTGGGAAAGTATTTGAGGGGTTACTAAGGGATAATATTCAGGAATGTATGGGAGGTATAATGTAATTAGCAAAAATCAACATAGTTTTATGAAACACAGATCATGTCAGACTAACCTAATTGCGTTCTATGAGGAAGTGAGTAGAAGTATAGATCAGGGGGTTGCAGTGGATGTGATTTACTTGGATTTTTCCAAAGCTTTCGACACAGTTCCACACAAGAGGTAACTATTTAAATTAAGAAAAATTGGTCTAGATGAAAATACTTGTTCTTGGATAGAAAACTGGCTAAAAGATAGGGTACAGAGAGTGGTCATAAATGGTACATTTTCAAGATGGACATCAGTGGTAAGTGGTGTCCCTCAGGGCTCTGTTATAAGACCATTCAATTTATTTATAAATATAAATGACCTTGAAATAGGCATTGAATGTCATGTATCAGTGTTTGCAGATGACATAAAACTAGGAAAAGTAATACAATGTGAGCAGGATGTTACTTTGCTGCAGATAGATTTAGTTAGATTGGGGGACTGTGCACTTAAATGGCAGATGAAATTTAATTTAGATATATGCAATGTTATGCACTTTGGAGTGAAGAACACACAAGCAACTTATACCCTAAATGGTACTGAGTTAGGGA
Organism: Leptobrachium leishanense; assembly: GCA_009667805.1. Lineage (NCBI taxonomy): Eukaryota > Metazoa > Chordata > Amphibia > Anura > Megophryidae > Leptobrachium > Leptobrachium leishanense. Next base: position 1,175 of record RXON01002194.1, on the reverse strand, counting down.
AATTAAAACAGGAGAAGGATTTTGGAATAATCATAGACTTCAAACTAACACTGCACAATGTCAAACAGCAGCTGCCAAGGCCAGCAAGGTATTGGCATGCATTAAAAGGAGAATTCACTCTCAGGATGAAAACATAATTTTGCCTCTTTATAAATCAATGGTAAGACCGCACCTTGAATAGGCCGTGCAATTTTGGGCACCTGTCTTAAGAAAGTACAGTATATTATAGCGCTAAAAAAAGTGCAGAGACGGGCGACTAAATTAATAAGGTGAATAGAAGGTTTAAGTTATGAGGAAAGACTAACAAGTTTAAACCTGTTTAGTTTAGAGAAACAGTGCCTTAGAGAGGATCTGATAACTTTATATAAATATATACGGAGCCATTATAAACCATTGTCTGGAAACCTATTCATTAATAGGACTATACACAGGACTCAAGGTCATCCATTTAGACTGGACGAAAGGAAATTCAGCCTAAAGCATAGGAAGGGTAATTTTAGAGTGAGAACAATAAAGCTGTGGAATTCTGTGCCTGTTGAGGTGGTTGGCTCAGAGACTGTACTGACTTTTAAAAAAATGACTGGATGACTTCCTGCATACACAGGATATTAAGGGTCATAATATTTAATATGTGGTTTAGCTTCTTGATCCAAGGAGAAATCTGACTGCCATTCTGGGGTCAAGAAGGAATTTTTTCCCAGTGTGTTGCATATTGGTGAGCGCTTCAGACTGGGATTTTTGCCTTCTTTTGGATCAACAGTAGGGATGAGCTGTTTGGTTCGATTGGTTCGGAGTTCGATTCGAACATTGGCCGTTCGAAAGTTGGCGAACTTTGAACATTTTTGGGACGTTCGACCAAAAGTTCTAAAAAAAATTTTTTTTATTTTTTTTTAAAAATTCTTAAAAAATACTAAAAAATCTAGAAATAAAGAGACTCTTTACTGCAGAATATTATAAGCAATGGTTTATTAGATATTGAATTAAAACGGGAATATTTTTAACATTGAAGCCTATGGGATAAAACATTCTTGTTACTAAAACATCAGGCAGACACGGCCCTCTAATCAGGCACTGTAGAGGGCAGCCTGCCGGGGCCTCCCAAGTATCTGCTTGAGGTGCATGTGGCTGCCAGATGACAAAGCTGCGACTGTGTGGGCTAGCCGCCCGGGTGCATG
>RXON01002193.1:0-38353 GCA_009667805.1 Leptobrachium leishanense | reverse complement strand
GCGGCATCACTGAAGTGGGGGGGCTGAGTCTGCGCGGAAATGAGTTTCTTGGAGGAAGGCAACGGACGCGCGTATGGACCGCAGGTCGCGCAATAGGCGGGAGCGCTTCTCTGGGATATCGAGACCTCGGACATTATAGCTACAGCTATAGCTACATTATTATGTAGTTAAAGCACATTGTGTTTGTTTCATTCCAACTCCATTGTGGTGGTGTATAGAGCCAAAGATGTTAGAATTGTGTCGAAGTCCCAATATTTATGGACCTGACTGTAGCTTTCGCTTCTATTCCTAGGTGCAAATTGACATCTCCTATACAAGGTATAGGAGATGTTAATTTACAGTAAGGACGCACAGGGAATTTCTATACTCAAGCCACAAGCCCAGCTTGCGATAAGACTGATATAGCAATTCCCTCTGATAAGATAACTACTCAAGACATTATGAATAACGTCTAAAGAACTTATTGGCAACATTTGAATAGTGTCCCTAGATCGGTCCGATCCTCGGAGCTTTTAACTCTGATTTGCGAAATCTTGTAAGCTGTACCAATGGCAAAATGAGTGAAATATAGACAGTCCAAAAAATAAAGTGCCAATGGCTCAACAGACTTTACCCACTCGAGTCACTGCTTCCACGTGGGACTGCCAATTCCACAACACACAGGCCTAAAAATAGAAAATGAATGCTGACTTCAGAGTAGGTGCAACATACATGGTCTTTATTCCATATACAGCAGAGAAATTCCTCTGCTGTATAAGGAATAAAGGCAACGTAGTTTGCACCTACTCTGGAGCCGGCTTCCATTTTTTATTCTTAAATATAAGTGAAATAACTTGCTGAGGAGAAAAGAGAAAATAAAGTGATGACTGCTATGTAAAGACTATTATGCTTCATAATTACAAATTACATATTTTGTTTTATAAATTCTTTGGACTTTTTGCATATGATGTTGGTTATCTAAATGGAACACTTTGGGCTATATTACAATCTTTGCGCAAACCCTTCGCGCAAAGCGAAACTTTTTGTGCCAAGTGTTAAACTTTTGCACGTGCAATCACCGCTGGAATTACAATCCTCGCGGCTTTTTTCTTCCTCCGATCAATTGCTCACGCAAACAGGACGCGCACAAATGCAGGCGCAGTGCCATCTCACGCAAAAATCTTTTCACGCGCAGTTTTTTGCACCTATTCAGCCAAGCAAAATGAAGAAACACACCTATCAAACGCAACTGAATTGCTCCTGCCAGAGGCATCGGAGACGGGTTCTGCGTTTGATGCAAAATGAGCACATGTGCTACAGTAATAATACACACACACCTACCATCATCCATTATATTGTTGCTGCATTCCTTTTTATGGGCTGTTTGTTTTTTTGGGTTAGCCAGGTTGTTCAGATATGCCGTTAGCGCCAGCTTTTAGGAGTTGCTAAAATTATGCGCGCAAAGGCTATGCGGTAATTACCGCAAATAGATGGTAAAACATCCTCGTACCAGCGCACATTCGCACTTGCGCTCACAATGTTAAGTATAGGACACGCGAAGTACAGTAAGCTCGCGCACGGTTCGTGCAGGTTCACCCGCGGTAGACGATTGCGCACAGTTGTTGCGCTGACTATGTAATACGGGATTCGGCGCAAATGGTTTTACCCCTCGCGTTAATGTTTTTTTGCGCCGGCGCAAACGTTTGCGTGAAGATTGTAATTTAGCCCTTTGTATTGTCACAGAAGGCGCTCAGCCTTGCTTCTTTCAATGAGGTATTAAACGTATTACTTACTGTTATTTCCTGTCACGTTTGGTTTGACCCTTTGAGGCCCTTATTTTACTCACCATATTAACTGGTGCCACGATCTCTGCTAGGAGGGAGCCCCAACCATATTACCACGAGATCACGAGCTCAGGAGGACGCCGCCAATCCTATACACATACGAATGAAGAAAGGAGCGGGATCTCAAGTGGATATCGTGAGAGAAGAAAAGTTTATTCGGGGATAGCAAACCCCATACAATAAAAAATGTAACGTTTCGACCCGAAGGTCTTAATCATACTATGTATGATATATCCACTTGAGATCCCGCTCCTTTCTTCATTAGTATTTAAGGGTTGTCCTGTTATGTGCATTTTCACTTTTTCTTCCCTTATCCATATGATGCATCATGCATGGTGGTTTTTACTAAATATTTTTTATTAATTCCATTTCATTCATAATTCTTTATATTTGTGTGATTTAGCAGATCCACCCAATCAGGGCATTGTGAGGAAGCAACTTGTAACAGATGTGGCTGCAGGACGTCCTTATAAGGTTAACAATAAATATGACAAAAGGTGTGCTCCTAGAAAACCCAAAAAGATAGTGAAAAGCGCAGAAAACGAAGTGGGAGACCGGAAGGACTACAGTACTGCCAGCTATAACTGTGAACATTTTGCTACAATGATGAGATATGGGCAACCATTCAGTGATCAGGTATGACCAGAGGGGAATAATTAAATGCTCTACTTAGTAATATGTGTTCTGTGAAAACTGTATAAGGCACACGTCGAAAGAATTGACAGTAGAACATTTGCCATAAATTATATTGATATATTTGACCAGTGGTCAGGTCCTTAAAAGTAGTGTTTGGAAACACCAGGATTAACTGTACAATGTGTCAGAGTCTGCAGGGTTTGTGTATAATGTCATTGGGCACTATTCCGTTGTTGACGCTAACATGTGGACGTTAACAGGGAAAATCTGCGCCTGAAGATTTTCCCATAGCTCCCCCATGTTAACGTGCTATTCTGGGGCAGGCTCTACCTCACCACCTTGCCCCGGAACGCAGCACTAACTGCAGTGATATTTGTGGTAAAGCATCAGTGCCACCGCGAGTATCACCTCCTGGAGTGAGGAGTCCATAGGACTCCATGGAGGCTTGTGCTTTTGGGCCACAAGCCCTGTGTGATCTCACTCTCACAGAGTTCCTTGTCTCGCTCTGCTCTCACCCACAAGAAGCGGCGGATCGGGCCACCCTTCTCCTCATGGGATGAGAGGAGAGTATGGGAATTAATGAGGGGGCTTTAGAGGGTGTTAAATGGTTCTGCATTGTAGGCCATCTTTTAGGTGTAGCTATCTTTTGGCTCTCTGCATCCCGACGGAATTAGCACCTGCATTTTGTAATGCCTTACTTATCGATACGCTAATTAAGGTTTGCGCTCCCCATGTTAGGTACAGGATGCCCAAAGTACAGTAAGCTCACGCAAACTCCGATGTGCTAAGTGTATACTTACAGGTGTAGTGTCAGAAATGTAATATGAGGGGCATGCGTAAAACTCACTAATGCTGGTGCTAACGCTTACATATCAAGATGCTAACATTGGCACCATTTATGCAATATAGCCCATTGTGAATTAATGCAGAGATTAATTTCTATCTGGCTTTTAAATACAAAAATATATTTGTGCAGTGGTTGTATGTACAGAGGTAGTGGTTTGTTCACAAACTGTGTAATTTTGTATGGGGGAAAGATGCACTCGTGCATGTCATGATGAATTTCTGTGCAATGACATTGTGTAAATGCAAGAATTAATTTGCAGTCAATGCTCCAGTGTGTGAATGTAGGGTCATTCTTGATGGTCTTACACCTGTGTGTGAATACATAGATGCAGGTAGAATGTATGCATTATAAGTAAACAAAAACAAGGTTAATGAGAATACTGAGTAAGGGCAGCAGGCACCATTAGTGGTTTGGCCTATGGCGAGCCCCCACTCAGGATTCAGAAGATTTTAGCTGGATGGTCCATTACAGAGATGTCTGTTGTTTGTCTCTATCAGGAGTGCACGCACAGGTGTATCTCTGTGCTGCAAATGTGCAATTTTTAAAATAATCCTGAGTTTATTGAGAGTTTGCACAGTGAATGCACACTATATTAGAGATATGCAATTTGTTTAGTTCCGAATCGAAATTCATACGAAATTCACAATAGTAGTATAGGACTGTATATAACATCAAACTCATTTCAACAGGTGCCCCGCCCAGCACCGCCCAAACCATGCTCATACCCCGCCCATTCTACACCCAGACCATGCCCATTTCCCACCCAAACCATGCCCAGACTCCGCCCTGTTTTAGCCTTTATGGCGATTGCCCAGTCGTATTTAGACAGTATATCGATAACCGTTAAGATATATTTTACTCCGTCGTTTTCTTTCGCTAAATCAGATAGAACTATAAGTTCGGCTTGCCACTGCTCATCGATGTTAGAAGCGCAAACCATGTTTCTCTGAAATTTATGTCTAATGGGCTGATACAGCGTATAGCAGGGGCTGACTGGCAACTTTTGGCCCAGGGGGCAAGTACCACCCAGAGGCCCAGAGTTCAGCATCACGGGCCCTTGTTTAAGTAAAAACAAACACGGAAAGCAAATTAAGTAATAAATAACATTTTATTACTTTTTAAAATAATTATAGAACTCTTTTAATAAATATATTAGGGGTCGACCGATTATCGGATCTGCCAATATTTCGGGCCAATTTTGGTTTTTTTTTCGAATTTATCGGTATCGGTGTTCAAGTACACGATATTACCGATTCCTACTTGCCGCTCCCCAGCGCGCTCGGTCACTGCGAAGCGCATGCGATGTTCTTGTTTCTTTGCAGGAGAAGCTGACCAATGAGGAGCTGCGCCACCCACCACATGGTCCTCGGGTCAGCATATCCAGAAACCCTGCATGCGGATCTCGGAGAGAGCAGGGTACGACCCGGTCACCGCCCTGAAAAAAAAGTATACTGTGTATTTATCGCATGTATCGCTAGCTGGCTGTCTGTTCCTTTTTAACCCTTTCACTGCAGAGGACGCACTCAGCGCGTCCACCCGCAGTGTTGTTCAATGCGGAGGACGCGCTGAGCGCATCCTCCCTTTGCGGCCAGCGATCGGCCGGATTCCGGCCGATCGCTGTGCCCCCCAGTGCGGGCTGACATCCTCGATGTCAGCCCAACACTCGGGGACCCTGGCGGGGCCATTAGATGTCATCGTGGCGGCGCGATGACATCTAATTCAGGCGCCCCCCTGCGTGTGCGGAGGAGGCGCCTGAAAGGGAGGGGGGAGGTCCTTCGGACCTCTCTCCCTCCCGATCGCCGGGGTGCACTGGGTTAAGCCAGGCACCGTTTGGAAGGGCACAGCCTGCCCTTCCAAACAGTGGCTGTCATTAACCCCTGGGGAGCCGGATCACGATTTGGCGCTGAAAGCGCCGGATAGTGATCCTTTCCCGGAGCTGGCCGACATCTTGGATGTCGGCCAAGCCTCCGGGAACTCCCCGTGAGGACTGGCGTCATCGTGCATCGCACGATGACACCAGTTCTGGAGTTAACCCCTAGCTGCCAGCAATGGTGGAGATAGGGGGATCCAATGAAAAATTCAAAATAAAAATAAAAATATATTTCAAAAAAACATTCTAAAAAAAAAATAAACAATTTTTTTTTTTTTTTGTTTTGTTTATGCAGCAATATTGTTCCCATTTCAATTATAATGTGAACAATGATGCTGCACTAACGATTTTTGTATGCGGTGCGTTTGTTAAAAATAGCGAAATTTTCCCCAAAAAAAATGTAACGAGTCCCCATTTCTAATTTTTTTAACAAGCGCACCCCATAGAAAATATAACCGCAAACGATCGCATGTTAAAATGTGAAAAAAAAACACTTTACACATTGTAAATTATTGAAAATTTTAATTTTATTGCATTTTTTGTTATAAAATACAGACAGGACATAACGTATACATATAATAGTGACATATTATGAATCTGCCGAGTCTGCCGGAAAGAACGATATATAATATGTCTGGGTCATATATTAAAATAAGGCTTCAAGACGCGTTTAAACATGATGAGCGAAACCGGTAAAAATGAGCTCAGCACAGAGGTGTGAAAAGCCTCAGCAGCGAAAGGGTTAAGCATAATTACAACCAGGGTGTGCTGCTGAGTGCTCTGCTCCCTTTCACTAGCCCCACGCACTAACCAACTGCACTAACCAACCCCACTAGCTGCAGCAGCTCCCCCCCCCCCCCTTCCTCAGCTCCATCTTTAAAGCCCGTTGCTCCATCCACTGACTCCATAATGAGCAGTTACGGCCCGGGACACAGCACTGCAACCTAGAGCTCAGCCTGACCTGAAGCCCCCTTAACCCCTTAAGGACGCAGGGGTGGCGCCCTTAAGGGGTCAATTTTGCCGGCAAGGCGTACAGGTACTAATTCCGAGCCCTCCCCGCAGCCGGTGCGCAGTGCGCGTCATTGGCTGCAGGGGACGGCCTGATTTCAGGCCGTCCCTGTGCAGCCAATGACGCGTGCCACGAGTCAGCGCGCGCAGGCTGCGGGGAGGGGCCGAGGCGGCTCCATTAAAGACAGCGGAGCGTACCTGTACACCCCGCGTCTTCAAAGCCTGTCTGCCGCCAAGACGTCATGGAACGTCCTGCGGCGTTAAAGGGTTAAACACAGCCCTGAAGTTGAACCTGCAGCAGGTGAATAAAAAAATGGCCCACAGCTGTGTGTGTGCACTGCAATCAGTTCCGGGTCAGCGAATAGACCAAACGCTGCCAGAACCTCATTAACAGAGGCACGGCAAAGGATCTTGGAACTCCTTCACGTGCTGTAGCTGGAGCAACATCAAGGCAAGCAGTAAAAAAAAAACAGCACACTGCTAATCTAGATTTAAAAATGCTCCCTCTGTCTCCAGCTCAACCTCTAGATTTCCCTTTCTCCTGCTCTTTCTTTTTGTCTCTTTTTATTCTGCTGTGTCTCTTTTTCTCCTGCTCTTTCTTGCTGTATCTTTTTTTTCTCCTGCTCTTTCTTGCTCTGTCTCTTTTTCTGCTGTCTTTTTCTCCTGCTGTCTCTCTTTCTCTTGCTGTCTCTCTTTCTCCTGCTGTCTCTTTATCCTGCTTTGTCTCTTTCTCCTGCTGTCTCTCTTTCTCCTGCTATCTCTCTTTCTCCTGCTATCCTCTTTCTCCTACTTTGTCTCTTTCTCCTGCTTTGTCTCTTTCTCCTGCTGTCTCTTTATCCTGCTTTGTCTCTTTCTCCTGCTGTCTCTTTCTCCTGCTATCCTCTTTCTCCTGCTATCCTCTTTCTCCTACTTTGTCTCTTTCTCCTGCTTTGTGTTTTTCTCCTGCTGTGTCTCTTTCTCCTGCTGTCTCTTTTTCTCCTGCTCTTTCTCCTGCTTCCTCCTGCTCTGTCTTGCTTTCTCCTGCTCTGTCTCGCTGTCTCCTTCTCTCTCTTTCTCCTGCTCTGTCTCACTTTATCCTGCTGTCTCGCTTTCTCCTGCTCTGTTTCTCTTTCTCCTGCTCTTTCTATCACTTTCTCCTGCTCTGTCTCTTTTTTCTCCAGCTCTTTCTCTAGCCCCCTCTTCAGCACTCTGTTTCCAGCATGCTCCTTCTCTCTTTTTCTCCTCTCTTCTTTCTCCAGTGTGTTTCTTCTCTCTTCTGACTCCAGCACTTTGTCTTCAGCACTCTCTGCCTTCAGCGCTCAGTCTGCGGCGTGCTCCTTCTCTCTCTTCTGTCTCCAGCACTCTGCCTTCTGAGTGTTCTTTTCTCTTTCTTCTTTCTCCTGTCTCCAGCACCCTCTTTAGCTCTCTCCTCTTTTTCCTTTGTCTCCAGCTTGCTCCTATATCTCCTCTCCTTTTTGTCTCCAGATCATTCCTTCTCTCTCGCTCTCACTCATTCTCTCTCTCTCTCCCCTCTTCGCTCTCTGTTTCTAGCTCTCCCCTCCTCTCTTTCACTGGCCCCCCTTTCCCTCTGCAAGTTTTTATTTCTGTCAGTTTTATTGCTGTGGAAATCTGATACACTCATACACAGCACAATTTTTGTATCACAGAGCTCCACAGCAATATAATTGACAATAATGTGCAGTGTGTATGAGTGTATCAGAACTCCACAGCAGTAAAACTCACAGTAATGTACGATGTGTATGAGTGTATCAGAACTCCACAGCAGTAAAACTCACAGTAATGTGCGGTGTCTAAGAGCGTATCACGAGCTCCACAGCAATAAAACTCACACGCATACACACCACATATTACTGTGAATTTTAATGCTGTGGAGCTCTGTGATACACACTACATATTACTGTATCACAGAACTCCACAGCAGTAAAACTCAGTAATGTGCTGTGTGTATCAGAACTCCACAGCAGTAAAACTCAGTTATTTGCAGTGTGTATGAGCATATCACAGAGCTCCACAGCAATAAAACTCACACGCATACACACTGTACATTACTGTGAACTTTATTGCTGTGGAACTCTGTGATACACTCATACAGTAATTTGTGCTGTGTATATCACAGAGTTCCACACCAATAAAGCTCACAGTAATGTGCGTTGTGTGACTTTTATTGCTGTGGAGCTCTGTGATACGCTCATACACACTGCACATTACTATGAGTTTTATTGCTGTGGAGCTCTGTGATACATTCATACACACTGCACATTACTGAATCACAGAGCTCCACAGCAATAAAACTCACAGTAATGTGCGCTGTGTGAGTTTTATTGCTGTGGAGCTCTGTGATACGCTCATACACACCACACATTACAGTGAGTTTTATTGCTGTGGAGCTCTGTGATACAGTAAAGTGCACTGTGTATGACGTATCACAGATCTCCACAGCAATAAAACTCAAAATAATGTGCAATGTGTATGAGCGTGAGTTTTATTGCTACATATCCCTGGGGTATTTTACCCTTACTTTTAGCTGCCACCCCACCGTCCCTGCTTCCTTCTAATCCAGAGCTGCCATTTCTCTGGTCTGGATCCTTCCCCCAAACTCCATCACATCCTTGCCCTTGGTTCCTTGCCCAAACTCACCCCCGTCTCTGGTCCATCACCCATTCAGTATCTTCATGAAATTATTTTAAAGGGATGCTACATGCACCCTGACTATAGCTTATTAAAGTGGTCAGTCTGCATGGAACGCTTTTCCTTCGCACCCCACTTTTATACTGACAATATCCTATCTCTCAGAGTGCTTTTAGCAGCATTTTTTTTCAGTGAGAAAGGAGATGTGGGCTTGAGCTGCACACACAGCAACAATCCATATCTCTGACCAGGTGCTCACGCATATTGTGTGCAACAATTACACGTTACGTGAGATTCACAATGTATGAAAGTTATGTAAATTGCGTAACAAACATAGTTGATTTTGTTACTTCTAGGTAAAACAAAAAAATACATATTTTTATCAGTATAATCGATTATGAAAATAATTGTCAGTTGCAGCCCTACATAAGTTCTACAGGGTCACATGGGTTATCAATGGAAAGGCCAGAGTCTGCGTTTTTACACATTTTATCTAAAACAAAAGCCACACTGGTGCGGGGAGAGATGGAAGTCCTATGGACCCCTGTATCTCCATTCTGCACTCCCCGCAAGGTGAAGTGAAGTGCGATTGAAAAGGATAGAATCTGCCCTTTCCGATGATACCAAACATGACCATATAATGTGTAAAAATAAAGAGAAAAAACAAACAATTTTTTTTGTGAAAGGATTTTACCAGGAAGGATACATTGAGATTTCTCTCGTTTTCAAGTATGTCCTGGGTGGCGAGTGTGTACCGTTAGGTGTCTTGCCAAGGACACTTACTGGAGAGGTTGCTTGCTGGGATCGAACCCATGTCTCCACAGGCTCTCTCCATGCAGAGCGGTGACATTACCTCTACTCCACCCAGCCGGTGGATGCAAAACATCTTTTTTTTCTCTCTGTTCCGAGGCAGTGTCATTATTCGTTTATAACGCAAACAGTGTCACTTTAATTTCTAACATAATTTTATTATTTATTTTAAAAATAATTTATTTAAAAAAATAATTTTTAACATAATTTCATCTAAAAATGGGGAGAGGGTTGCACCAGGGGAGGATTTGCCCCCGGGTGCCATTTGACCTTGCTTTGCCTCTGCTGGCTAGTATCAGAGCCAGATATACACAGATATTAAAATACCTTCTGCGGTTTGTGTTTAGCTGTATATTATCTTTTACTTATTTACTGTACCCACACATTATATATAATTTTTCTCGCCAATAAATGGACTTTCTAAAGATACCATTATTTTCATCATATCATATACTTTGCTATTAATTTTTTTTAAAAAAAGAATGATAAAAACTGTTTTTTTCTGTGCCTGTGGCTGTCATACTCTGTATCCGCCACTAGAGGGCACAGAGAGGGAGCTGCCTGGGCCCCTTCCTTTTATTAACCCCCACAGAGGGCTAAGGCAGGGCCTTCACAAAGTTTATTCTCCCTCACAGGCACAGCAGGGCCAGATTCCCCTCAATTTATTAATCCCCACAGAGGGCTCAGGCAGGGCCTTCACTTTATTGTCCCCCCACAGCAGGGCTGAGCCCCCCTCATTTAATTAACCCCCAGAGGGCTCAGGCCAGGCCCTCACTTCATTCTCACCCAAAGCAGGCGGTGCCCCCCACAATTAATACTCCCCCCACGCCACACAGGCAGCTGCAGCAAGCCAGCCTGCCCGCACCCCCCTTAATTTATTAACCCCGTCCCCCAGTAACTTCCCCACACAGAGACAGAGCAGAGGCCAAGGGGGGCATTCAATTTATTCAAGTTTCTTCAAATTCACCCCCAGCTGTGTGGGTCAGCGCTCAGCAGCAGGCAGCAGCTGAGGTCAGACTGGGCCGCCGCCACGCATTCACCAACAAATTACATGAAGTTGACAGACCGACAGCCTTCCAAATGGATGCTCTGGGCTGGGCTTGGTCTCTCACTCGCAGGTCAGTCAGATGAGTATCCTGGCCTGCCTGCCTATTAGTGAGTGAGTCTGTCCATCTATCTCCCTGCCTGTGTCTCTCTATATTCAACAACATCAATTACTTCTCATTTTAATGTGATTAATTACTCATTAATAAATGTGTAGCCAAGTGGGCAGTGGCTGGGCTGGCTTCACTGCGCTGTGAGTGTGCTCCCTTCCTCCACGCAGTTTGTGCTACGCAGCGCCCTGGCTGGCGTCCGCAGGCTAAGTGAGGCCCCCGATGTCACTGTCGACTGCGCCCTCTTCAGCATGTGCACGCTGGCACTCTTGCATCACGTGGATGGTGACTGAGGCTGCGGATTTCCAGAGGCATCATGTGGGGGGGCAGGCCGGCGCTAACGCTGCTCCGCGGCCGTGCCTGCCTGCGAGTAAATAACTAAAATAATGGGAGGCTCGGGAGTCAAGACGGTCCACGGAGGTGCATGGTGGCCCGGGCGGCATTTGCCCCCCTGCCCAGTCCGCCCCTGACGTATAGGTATCTTGGCGCTTGAGCCAATCCTTCACATCTCTACTTTTCAGAGGATAATGTCTGACCTCTCTAATAACAGATTCTGCCCCGGCGTAAGGCGCCGGTATCCTCGGCGTATAATACGTTTTCTGGAGCATTTGAAGGAGTGAGAAGGAGTGGTCATGTGGAGGGATGAAGAGAGCCAATGAGAGAGTGAGAGATGGTTCATGGAGGAAGACAAGAAAAGAAGTGAGGAATGGAGGGAGGGGGAGTGTGGGAGACCCTGACCCACTAAGAAACTCTACCTCTCCCCCCATCATTTGTTACTGTGAAACTTTTGGGGGGGGGAGATGTCTCAGGCCTGGGTCTTGATCAGGGATCATTGTGGAGCTGATCATTGTGGGGTGGATCAAAATGGGGCAAGAGGATCATCATCATGGGGACATGGTTTATTTCCATAATTGCTCACTGTGCTTCACACAGGGATTGTCTTTGCAGTAGAAATAATGTGTTTTATTTTATAAATGTCTAAAAAGGGGGGAATTTGATAATGTATTATTTTTGGCTTGAAAGATAACAAAAAAGAGAGGTTATTTTTTAATCTTATTAAAGAGATATCTAAGAAATGCTGTGTGGAGAGGATTCTCTCACCCTGTTATGGATAAAATCTCTTAATTTGTTTGCTATGTAGGTACATTGTATTCTCAGTGCGGCTTCTGGAGATTCTGCTTATTCCATTTTTTTTAATTATTATTTTATTTATTTTGCAGGTGAAAAAGGCTGCAGTATCTGTCACTGCTGGAGTTCTTGTCTCTGGAGCTGCTGCCGCTGCCGCTACTTCAACTGCTGCAGCAGGACCTGTAGTAGTAGGAGTAGGAGTAATAACATGGATAACTTCAACTGTGGCCTCCTATTTCTCTTCACAAAGTTCACAAAATTCATAATAATCCATAAATTGTTGTTTCACTGGTTAAGCAACTTCATCAGTGGAGTCTCTGACATAAGAGCTCAGTGAGGGAATGCAGAGTAACTAAAGGGTTTGGAACTTTGGTGCATTTTACCTTAATGATAAGCTAAATACATTCCTTTTTTAGTCTTAGTTTAACTGCAAATTCTTATCCTAGCGTAAAATGGAAAAAAAAGCGAATGATCTGGGAGCGTCAGTGTATTTAAAGGGATATTCTTGTATTCATGTGCTGTTCAATATGACCTTAAATATATTCTATGAACAAACAAACTGCCACGTGATTTACTTTATTTCATAATTCTATTTTGTCATTCTTTTTAGGTGAATACCATGCGTTTTCTTGTTGTTTTCTCTCACTATCTCACTCTCTAAGGTGATATCTATCCCTATTGCCTCTCCTTTTCAGCACTAAGCAAAATTGTTGAAACTGAAAACTAGAGAATTTTGTAGAAAAGTTACTGCAGTCGGTAAGTCCTCTAAGTGGAAAATGTTGGTACCCTAACCACCAGTAGATTGCGTCAAAGCTTTAAGGAGGAACAGTGAAGACTTATCTTTAAGGGTACCTGTATTTTGCTTATAGAGATACTTGGGTCAGCACGTCACTAGTTTTGGTGTACCCCACTCTTCCCCCAACCCAATCTCCCCACCCAACATACACACTTTTGTGAATATGGCTTGTCTGAGGTCATTTTATACATATGTAGTCTTCCCATTTTATACGATTTCATTCACACACAATCCTTTGCCCAATTGCCTCCACCTGAGATGTATTTTTTTTTGCCTCTGACTCTGGGATTTGTTGCCCAGGATTGACTCACAAATACTGCAGGGCTTTCTAAAATCCATCACCAAAACCCCTAACCTCCGTAGATGTGGGTACAGTATAGAAATGTTGGGAGGGGTGACATTAGACTTCTATATATATGTCTTAACACCCATTAAGTGACATTAGAGTATAACACAAATTAAAACCTACTAAACTGAAAGAGGCCAATGCCACTTTTAAGCCAAGACTAATTCCAAGGTACCACTCAGCTCATGTTGGTATTAAAAATATACATATATACAGTGGATAGCAAAAGTCAAAAATGTCAGGTTTCTGTAATGCAAAAAAAAATATATAAATCGTTTCAGAAATTTTCCACCTTTAATGTGACCTATAAACTGTACAACTCAATTGAAAAACAAACTGAAATGGAGGAAAAATAATAAAGTAAAATAATATGGTTGCATAAATGTGCACACCCTTATACTAATACTTTGTTGAAGCTCCTTTTGATTTTATTCCAGCACTCAGTCTTTTGGGTTTGAGTCTATCAGCATGGCACATCATCATGACCTGGCAACATTTGCAAAAACACTGAAAATCTGTCAGATTGTGAGGGCATCTCCTGTGCACAGCCCTCTTCAGATCACCTCACAGATTTTCGATCGGATTCGGGTCTGGGCTCTGGCTGAGCCATTCCAAAACTGGAATCTTCTTCTGATGAAACCAATCCTTTGTTTATTTGGATGTATGCTTTGGGTCGTTGTCATTCTCAAAGATGAAGTTCCTCTTCATGTTCAGTCTACTAGCGGAAGCCTGAAGGTTTTGTGCCAATATTGACTGGTATTTGGAAGTGTTCATAATTCTCTCTACCTTGTCTGAGGCCCCAATTGTGCGTTGTCTCTAGGTAGAACCCTTTTCCTGGCTATCGGGACTTCTCGAGGCTACGCTGAGAAGGTTCGCCAGCCTCCAAAAAAGCAGAATAAAAGAAATAAGCGTGCTCATCAGGGAATGAATCCCACAGATTTATTTGGAGTAATAGGAAAAATGCAACGTTTCGGCTCTTAGGCCTTAGGCATGATTAAGGCCTAAGAGCCGAAACGTTGCATTTTTCCTATTGCTCCAGATAAATCCATGGGATTCATCCACGCTTATTTATTTTATTGACTAAGGCCCCAGGTCCAGATAAATGAAAACAGCCCCAAAGTATGATGCTGCCACCACCGTGATTCACTTTGTAGCACGGTCCGAACCACCAGACCCTCTGGCGCCCCCTTTTGTTCTCCTTTTGCCCTGTTTTGCATTGATGTGCAGGTTCCAGTACTTTTTCTCCATATGCCTTCCTGGACTTTAATTTGCATGATGGACCTGGAACCTCACCTGCCCTTGATCCTCCCTAAGCAACCCTGTATATGAGGAAGCTACGCCCCTTACTCTAAGCTTCCTCATTGAAGTTACCAGCCTTGCCTAGTGCAGACCTGCTTTCCTGAACTCCTGAGATCCTTGTCTGGAATCCTCTGAACCTAAGACATTCCTGCTTCCCCTCTGCTTTGAAACCATCATTCATACCGGTATCCTCATTTGCCCCGTTTCTCCCCCGCTATTCCATGTTCTCTGTATTCCAGTGTATATAGTTCTGTCTGTTTATTTGAGGTTACAAATAAACCCCGTAACCTGCCTATAACCTGTCTTCTGCTGCTATTTCGCTGCATATTGGGCTCACACCTATACTCCTGCACACACATGCTAGGCCAGGCTAATGACACTTTGGGTATGGTGTTCTTTAGGTGATGTGCAGTTTTGTTTTTGCATCAAACATATCTTTTGGAACTATGGCCAAAAAGTTCAAGCTTGGTTTCATCAGACCATAACTCATTTTCCCACATGCGTTTGGGAGACTTCAGATGTGTTTCTGTAAAATTTAGCCGGGCTTTGTTTTTCTTTGTAAGAAAAAGCTTCCGTCTTCCCACTCTACCTCATAGCCCAGACATAGGAAGAATACGGGAGATTTTTGTCACATGCACCACACAGCCAGTACTTCCCAGATATTCCTGCAGTTCCTTTAATGTTGTTGTAGGCCTCTTGGTGTTATGCTCCATGCCGCTGACTACACAGAGCTTGCCATTTGTTTTGAGGCAGCACATGAAAGGTGCTGCCCTCCTGCTCAGCACCTGAACAGTTAAACACATGTAGCGTTCACTCCCGGAGGAGCCGCTGAAAATGAACCACGGGTCAGTCTTCCCGCACTAGGGAATAAATATACTCCAGCACCGCTGTGGATTTTATAAGTTATATAGTTTACTAGAATAAAAGGCATATAATGGACAACACGGTGTTCGTAGATATATTTACAGTATTTCGTATTTCGGGAAACGCGCAGCGGAAAAGAAATACGAGGCTTCGTATTTCGGGAAAATGCGCAGCAGAAAAGAAAAATACAATGCTTCGTAATTCGAGAAACGCGTAGCGGAAAAAGGAATACAATGTTTCGTAATTCGAGAAACAAGTAGCGGAAAAAGGAATAAGAAACAAATCTTTAACCCCTTTCGGAGATTAGGGAGTGAGTCCCGCACAGGTTAAGTCCCGGAATATAAGTGTGTGTGTGTGTGTGTTATGGTACCCGGGTACTATTCAACTGGCCAGTGAATTGCTTAAACGATTTCTTCGACTAGTCAAGTTGGGGCCCTGTGGGTTTTAGAAACAAACAGCAGCATGCTTTCTTGACTTTATAAACCGGCCTTGGAGGCCTCTCACCCATCCGCTCGATCACCAAGGTTCCGCTGACCCAGGACGTCTCTCCGCTCGATGCCTTGCTGGGATACTGGCTACTGGATCCGTTGTCTGGCTCTCTTTGCTCCGACCTTGACTTGTCCAGTTACCGCCTGCTCTCCCATCCAATGGACCTGCGGTACTCCTAACTCGGGGGGTCCTCCGCTTCCTTGACAGCAGCTTGGGTAATGTCTGTAGATCACTGGGTCTCCTTCTTACAAGGCTGGATAACCCCACTTGGAATCCTGGTAGGCCGCACCTGCGCTCCGGCCTAGTCACTGTTCCGCTCTGCAGCACTGTGTCCTGTTTCTTTCACTCCCTGGCGCACTCTGCCCGCTATCTCCATGAGGCTCAGGATGTCTAGCGTCTGTGTCCCACCCACTTCCTGTGTCCGTTCCCAGAGCATGCCGGGAAATGTAGTCCCAATGTTCAGTGTCTCTTATCGCGCTTGTCTCCCTCCGGTGGCCAAAAATAGGTACTGCCACAGTAAGGATTTAAACACAGCGCTACACACAGTTCACATACACACCACACCCCTGCCTCAATAAAGGTTCACTGCTCCCTTCCATCAATCCTTCTGCATTGTTGTTTCCTGACTCCCTGAAACACATTATACTCAGAACTGCTCCTGTGTACCAGACCCCCTGTTTTGCCCACCGACTACCATACTCTGCCAGCTCTTTGACCCTCGGATCACCGCCTGACTATTCTCTCTAGACAATCCATTTGAAACCGCAAACTGATCCCTCCTGTGTCCATTGTCCTGTCTCCAGCACCCCTGTGTATATCCCTGCAAGGTACCCTCCAAGATCAAGTGCCTTTCAAGCATCAAGGTATCTGTGGCTTCCTCATGTCCCCCGCTGTATCCAGGTC
The DNA here is from genome assembly GCA_009667805.1 of Leptobrachium leishanense. Classification (NCBI taxonomy): domain Eukaryota; kingdom Metazoa; phylum Chordata; class Amphibia; order Anura; family Megophryidae; genus Leptobrachium; species Leptobrachium leishanense. The sequence goes on along the minus strand of RXON01002193.1, from coordinate 21,752 downwards.
TCCCTAGTGATCCCTCCTGTACTCCAGCAATCCATTACCCTCCACCCATCTCTGTGTGTGTATACAGTGCATACTGGGCTCATCCCTGCAAGGGCAGTTCCCCTCAGGCGCTACATCTGACACTTGGCAGCCTCCCTGACCAGTTTTCTTCTCATCTTTTCATCAAATTTGGAGGGACGTCCAGTTCTTGGTAATGTCACTGTTGTGCAATATTTCCTCAGCTTGATGGTGACCGTCTTCACTGTGTTCCATGGTTTATCTAATGCCTTGGAAATTCTTTTGTACTCTTCTCCTGACTGATACCTTTTAACAATGAGATCCCTCTGATGCTTTGGAAGCTTCTCCATGGCTTTTGCTGTAGGATGCGACTAAGAAAATGTCAGGAAAAACCTAGTAGAACAGCTGAACTTTATTTAGGGTTAATCAGAGGCACTTTAAATGATGGCAGGTGTGCACTGACTCCTATTTAACATGATTTTTAATGTGATTGCTTAATTCTGAGCACAGCTACATCCCCAGTTATAAGAGGGTGTGTACACTTCTTCTACCATATTATCTTAGTATTTTATTTTTCTTCGCCCCACCAAAAAGATTTGTTTGTTTTTCAATTGAGTTGTACAGTTTATAGGTTACACATTAAATAGGTGTTATACATTAAATGTTATACATTAAAAGGTGGAAGAAGTTCTTAAATGATTCTTTGTCGCATTTTTTTGCATCACAGAAAACTGTCATTTTAATAGGGGTGTGTAGACATTTTCTATCCACTGTATATATGTCATGCCCCATGGCTGCGACCATCCTGAACACCCCACCCCCCCCCCCCGTGGTACAGTTCCTGTACTGCTCCTGTCCTGCAACCTGCATTTCGAAGACAACATCCAGCAGTGAAGTAGTTAACACCAAGCACACGTCACACCACACTAAAATAAAGGGCTATGCCCCAGACTATCCTGTGCTGGTTCATTACAGCTTATGAGTTCACAGAGAGAAGTGCTGTATACTTACTGCTCTGCAATCCCAACTTGTTCCTGTTTATATTGTTCTCTGGCTCCTGCAACCACAACCACAATTCCTACCATCCTTCAGAATACTACCTGGTCAGTTTCCTTATACAAAGAAAGACTGTTGTAATGCACACTGAAAATAAATTAAATAACTGGGTGCCACCCGAAGAACCGGACCACTCCTCAGCCAGTCCCAGGGAAATCAAAAAACAATGTATAGGCTCGGAAGCACACCATAAATAATAAAAATATCTTTATTTAAAAGCACAAATGTACAACAATAATAAATCAAATGAAACAATAAACAACAAAATCCATGTATATATCGCAAATGCCAGGGATGAAAAGGTAAATCAATATACTGGGCACATAATCAATGGAGAAAATACTCATGAAATGTATGTATAAGCCCACAAGAAACACACCTGGCTAAGGCTGGGGTTAGACTAGCGCACTTTTAACGTGCGTTTAGGTGCACTTAATCACGGCCGCACTAGCAGCAAATGACGCGCAATGACGGCCAATATACGAAGTACGGCTGCACGAAAGTCCCGCCGCGTAACGCAAGTGGAAAATGAACACATTTTTTCGAGAACGCAGAACCGCTATTACGGACGTACAGAGTGCGCTGCATCCGCTAGCGGCATGTGTGCGTGATTTGGAGACGTCAACCGCTGCTCATGTCCGGCCAACATAACGTCCAGACACCCAAAGTTTCCTGGTTTGGATCCGTAAAAAATCATGCACAACAATGTGCATCATATGACCGTTTTTGCGCATTCCGTGAAAAAATACGGCAATGCGTTCGGACGCACTTTTTGACGGTCGCTGCGAAAAATGCGTTAGTCTGACCCCAGCCTAAACCAACTGGTCAGTGCATACAAATAGATGAATCATCAAATATGCTAATGCAGATTACGACTGGGCAAAACCAATGACCCCAGGAATCAGTCAAATTATGTTGCACATATATACCTGCATAAGAACACAACTTAATGCCAAACAAGAGAAAAAGACAAACCAAGGGGAACCTGCAGTGCAGCAGGACAGCAGAGAGCAGATAACCTGACATTTCGGTCGAAAGACCTTTTTCAAGGGTACATAATTACACACTTTAACCACTTGGCTGCTATGGACTTGCTCAGCACGTCCTGCCAAGTGTTCCTCCTGTGCTACAGACGCGCTGAGCGCGTCCTAGCACAGGAGGCAGCAATCAGCTGGGATTCCGGCTGATTGCTGGCCCCCCCGGTGCGGGCTGACATCTGGCATGTCAGCCCGGCACTCCAGGACCCTGGGGGGAGATAGAAATTACATCTATTTCAGGCACCCCCCCACGAGTGCGGAGAAGGTGCCTGAAAGGGAGGGGGGAGGTCCTTCAGACCTCTCTCCCTCCCTGTCGCCGGGGTCCTGTGGCTGAAGGCAGGCACAGTTTGGAATGGCACAGCCTGCCCTTCCAAACAGTGCCTGTCTTTAACCCCTTGGGTGCCGGATCACGATTCAGCGCCGAAAAGCGCCGAATCGTGATCCTCTCCCGGAGCTGGCCGACATCTTGGATGCCGGCCAAGCGTCCGGGAATGCCCCCTGACGACTGACATCATCGTGCATAACGCCAGTCCTGGAGTTAACCCCTAATTGCCACCAATGGTGGAGATAGGGGGTTCATTGTGACCCCCTATCTCCCGATCCATCGCAGCTAGGGGTTAATGTTTGCTATTGCTGGATCGGCCAGAGCATGGCCTTTCCAACGATACCAAACATGACCATGTAAAATGTAAAACAAAAATATATATATATATATATATATATTAAAAAAAAGAACAAGTTTTTTTTTTTTGTTTGATTTGTTAATGCAGCAATATTGTTCCCATTTCAATTATAATGTGAACAATGATGCCGCACTAACGATTTTTGTATGCGGTGCGTTTGTTAAAAATAGCGACATTTTCCCCAAAAAAAAATGTAACGAGTCCCCATTTCTAATTTTTTTAACAAGCGCACCCCATAGAAAATATAACCGCAAATGCTCGGATGTTAAAATGTGAAAAGAAACACTTTACACATTGTAAATTATTGAAAATTCTAATTTTATTGCATTTTTTGTTATAATATACAGACAGGACATGACGTACACATATAATAATGACATATTATGAATCTGCCGAGTGTGCCAGAAAGAACTATATATAATATGTCTGGGTCATATATTAAAATAAGGCTTCAAAACGCGGTTAAACATGATGAGCGAAACCGGTAAAAATGACCTCAGCACAGAGGTGTCACCTCAGCAGCGAAAGGGTTAATAGTCCATATATACAGGGAGAGTGTCTCCAATGAAGATCAATCTCCGGCACCGAGAAACACGTGTGAGGAACCGGACACTGGTGACCACCACTAATGACGTCAGAGGAGCTGCGCCAGAATCAGCTACAGTCTCCTCTTCATCATGGTGATCCAGGGCGTATGCACGGCAACAAAGTTATGGCGCATGTACACTGAGTTCACCAGGAGAGGAGAGCATACGGACAAGGCCAACCAAGGCACAGTAGCAGAGCATATGTATCCCACAATTTAAACGGCACATGCAGCCCAACAGAAGATGAGGACCATCATTATAAGAAAGACATTGCGATATTTATACATTTGTTGGGTTCAAACATGAAAAAGAAAAAAATATTAAAAAAATATAAAGAAATGAGAAAAGCATGTGTATAATATGACCTACATATATAAAAAGACAAACTACATTTAAAAGTCAAGTTGTGACACCTGTCACAGACCTCCGCTCGTCTGCCTGTCCTACTCTCCAGACACTTCCTTACCAAGATCAGCCCGGCTGCTGAGTTGCTCAGAACTCGAGCAGCCTGATCTGTAGCTTCAGACCCGATTGGTCTAATCCTCTGCCCTGGAGCCTTTTCAATGACTTTCCAGATGGCCGCCCCGTGCCTTCTGAGTAGGGGAAGTAAGAGTACCCCGAAAGAGACACCAGACAGGCTGCATGTTCAATCAGGAATAACTATCTATTATTGAAAAACGCCAGTATTTATGGGGTCCAACAGGGATCATCTGCATATACCAAGCCCCCTTTGAAACCACTGGGGAATTCCACTGGAACATAATTAAACAAACATTGACATCTTGGAACTCTAATTACATTAGGTCAGTTATCACACACCTCATTTACATAATCCATTGTCCCAATAGATCAGATTGGGACAATCCTCACAATTTACACAGCAGATAAACAGACACAGCATTCTTGCATAATCACCGATTACTCAAACATTCCACACAAAAGAGGACATTGAAAAAAACCTCTGGCCTGCAACTTCAATACACATCTCCAAGTTCACATTCACATACAGTAATAAAAGTACATTTAAAATCACGCCATGCACTATAAATGAACATAAAGTCTTTCCCAAGGCTGTTTCTTTTGGGGTTTTTCGCCATTGGGAATAAAAATCTTGGGGTTGAAGCGGGAAGCGTTATGTCAGTTCCATGATAACACCTAATGGTGATAATTAAACAGTTTTACAGAACAACAATCCAATATTATACAAGAGATACTGCGCTCGCGATCAAGGAACAGAATAAAGCCTGTATACTCCAACCTCCCAATAAGGAATTATTGTAAGTATCTACAAAGTCATGTACAAAATTATTATATAAGAGTAGGTGTCCACCTAGCAAAGCAACCAGGAAAAAAAAGGGGGGAAATCTTTTTCTTGAGCTGATGGAGCTTCTATGTAGTCAATGTTTCTTGAGGGCTTATACAAACATCTCATGAGTATTTTCTCCATTGTTTATGTGCCCAGTATATTGATTTACCTTTTAATCTCCTAACTTTTGTGATATATACATGAATTTTGTTATTCATTGTTTCATTTGATTTATTATTGTTGTACATTTGTGCATTTTAATAAAAAAAAAATTATTATTTATTTATGGTGTGCTTCCGAGCCTATACATTGTTTCAGTTTCCTTATACATTCATCCACCTTCAAATGGACAGTCAATGGAGCGCCAGTACAAGGCTGGAAATACGATGGATCACTTTACATGTCCTTCAACCGGTCTTCTAGGTCATCCCAAAAAATCACTCTTGGAAAGAACGTCTCTACAAAAGAGGAAATATAATAGCGCAATATGTTGATCCACCATATGAAGGAAATAGAGGGGCGATGGTTCTACTCACATACTACTGAGCCAGACCTAGGCTCTAGGACGGATGATAATTATGGGTCTTCAAAGACATTCAGGTGCCCATGTACCCCCAATGCAGTTGTTGTCTTCAGAAAACTTTTCTCTGCAGTAAATCACAGGAAAAAAGAAGAACTATACACTCCCCTAGTGCAATGCCGTTAGGGTATAATAGCAATAGATCGATTTAAGTGTTGCACTCACATGCAGGTGAGCCGCATTGGCTCCAAGACCTCATATAGGAATTTATAACCTTCTTTAAGAATCACGTTCCAGGAAGCAGCAGTAGTTATATAAAATAAATTTATTAATACATAAAATAAAAATTAATATTACCAGAACGCGTTTCGCTCCTCAGAGCTTCATCAGCTGGCATCACCAGTCTTGTACATGCTGCTTCCTTATATACTTGTTTGAAATGTCCCATTTAATCATTCATAGTCCACATCAGATGAGAAGAATCATTAAAACAATAAAAACAATTAAAACAATTAAAAACACATGGAACCGTTGATTAGTTAATCTATCAGGCATTTGCGCGTCTGCACTGCTTCCCAGCGTGAAACGCATATTAATTAGGCTTGATAAAATAGTAAATCTATATTTATCGCCATTGGCGTTTAAACTCAGCTCAACGCCGTACATGCGCATGCGCAAAGCCAAACGCACCATAGTATGTGCGCAACTCATACTGCGCATAACACTCACTGCGCATCTAGACTCGGTGTAGGTACAAGTGTCGCCAGTACGCACTCAAGGGTCTACATCCTGGGGCCTCAACGTTCTCTGACGCTTTCTAGAGGGGCGACCGCACCAAACACATATAGCAAACGGATACCCACATAATTAACCCTTCAACAATATACAAAATAGTGTAAATGCCTATCCTAAATGCATCCATAAAGCAACCATCCAAAAGTACATAGCGTAATGGATGGCATAAACTGCATATACTGACAATATGTGTTTAACATAGAATATCTACGTGTAAATAACATATAATACTACATACAAAATTGTTGTGAGCCTCAATAGTATAATATTACAGTACATACGGAACTCACGCTGTAATTACATTAAAAAGGATTGTGCATCTATAAAAAGAGGAAAAGGTTTGACTGCAAAGTGACAAATATCAGTGCAAATACTTATTAAAGTGCTCATTTTCTGCTATATATTAAATAAAGGTCTCAACATCAATTTTATATGTAATGTTTAAAGTGACTACGTATTTATAATGAAATGAGGCACCAAATTGGATAACCTCAATATAAAACCGTACCAATACGGCCTATAAATATATAGTATATATTTATTAAAGTGCCCTATTTGTGTTGGTTATAATTAAAGTGACAGTGTATACATAAAGTGTATAATAACTTATGTATAAGATTACCAAGTGAAGCCAATTCTTATGGCTTGTAAGTGTAGTAATAAAGTGCTAAAGTGTATAATATATAAAATCTGGACAGTAGTTACCATATGGTTTGTAATAATTTATGTAACAGTGTATACATGGTGTGTATAATGACTTATATACAAAAAATTCCAAGTGAAGCCAATTTTTATGGCTTATAAGTGTAATGATAAAGTGCTAAATTGTGTTGAACAGTATATTAAATTCTGGACAACAGTAACCACATAGTTTGCAAATACTTCACATATCACATATTAATCCATAAACTTACACTACAACTAAAGTGACAGAGCATTTAAAATAATCTTCAATTATAAAGGATGCCATATATCACCATAACTTACGGATATGGGAGGTACTGGAATATGCTTTATGTTGGAATCAATTAAACAGTATTTATGTAACATATTAAACTATTATTTAAAATGCCAATGTAGAGCATTTTATCTATTTTTCCATAGGGGGCAACAAATGTAAATATATATTAGGGGCAAATTATTATGATTAAAGGAAATGGATCAATTCAAAATCACTATTAAGGCCATTAGGGGCCATAGTACCTAAATCGAATATTAGCTTCATTTCTTCCCTCCCTAAGATCGTGGTCTCACTCATGCCCTTATTGATGAATTTAACCCTTTTAATGGCTTTAAACTTCAAATCTTTAGGGCAACTATTATGCATAAGTTTAAAATGGTGAGGTACTGAATGTTTTTCATACTGGTTCCGTATGTTCCTCACATGTTCAGATACTCTTACATTAAGAGCACGGCTTGTTCGTCCTATGTATTGAAGTCCACATGGGCATTCCAATAGGTATATGACATTTTTCGTACAACAAGTCAAAATATCTCTAATCTTAACCTCTTTTCCAGTTTTCTTGTTATAGAAACTTTCTGAGAATGTTTTGGCATTGCCCGTGGATCTACAGGCCAAACATTGACCACATTGATAAAATCCTTCTTTTAAATTAAAATGATTAGGAACTTTTCTTTTTCTCTCAAATTTACTCTTAACTAGTCTAGTTTTGATATTCTTTGCTCCTCTAAAAATTATTCTCGGTTTATCCCCCAATATCAAAATCGAGGTCATTATCTTTTTTTAAAATATGCCAATATTTTCTAAATATTCTCCTAATCAACTGATCCTCATTATTAAATTCGCAGATAAATGGGACTTCTCCAGTGACGTCTTCTTGTGTCTTATATTTTATGAGGCTTTCCTGGTCCACATTTTTCAACTCTTTTATAAGGTTTTCCAATTCATATTCATTGTATCCCTTGTCAATGAAATCAGTTTTGAGGGACTCTGCTTGTTCTTCAAACACCTTTACCTCTGAGCAGTTTCTCCTAATTCTTGTCAACTGACACTTCGGAATTCCTCTTAACCAAATATTGTCATGGCAACTAGTCTTATCAATATAAGTGTTCACATCGACATCCTTAAAAAAGGTCCTGGTATGTAACTTATTTTCTTTTATGTAAATCTCCAGGATGAGAAATGCTATTATGTCTTTGCTCCACTTTCTTTCCAACTTAATCCCCCAATCTAAATTGTCCAGTTGGTCTAGAAATATAATTAAGTCTCTCTCCTCTCCTTTCCATATGAAGAACAAATCGTCAATATATCTTTTATATATGGGCACTCTTCCTTGCGCCCAGTCACGCGAACCATAGACAAAGTTGGCTTCCCAACCTGCCATGTAGAGGTTCGCGTAACTGGGCGCAAATCGAGTGCCCATAGCCATCCCTCTGGTTTGGAGATAGAACTTCTCCTCGAACTGAAAATAATTATTCTCCAATATAAATTAGATGCCTTCCATAACAAAATCCACTTGTTTGTCATTAAGGTCCCTTGACAGATCAAGTTGCTCTTTGACGATTTCTATTCCCTTAACCCCTTCCATGCGGTGGACGCGCTCAGTGCGTCCAACTGCATGTCACGTTGCGTGCGGAGGATGCGCTGAGCGCGTCCAGCCTTTGGGGTCAGCGTTCGGCCGGGTTCCGGCCGATCGCTGGCCCCCCCGGTGCGGGCTGACATCCTTGATGTCAGCCCAGCCTCCGGAACCGCCGCCGGGCTAATTAGGTGTCATCGCGGCGGCGTGATGACACCTAATTCAGGCGCCCCCCCGGCATGTGCGGAGGAGGCGCCTGAAAGGGAGGGGGGGAGGTCCTTCGGACCTCTCTCCCTCCCGATCGGCGGCGTTGCGGGGGTTAACCCAGGCACCATTTGGAAGGGCACAGCCTGCCCTTCAAATGGTACCTGGCATTAACCCCTGGGGAGCCAGATCACGAATCGGCGCTGAAAAGCGCCGGTTCGTGATCCTTTCCTGGAGCTGGCCGACATCTTGGATGTCGGCCAAGCCTCCGGGAACTCCCCCTGAGGACTGGCGTCATCGTGCATAGCACGATGACGCCAGTCCTGGAGTTAACCCCTAGCTGCCACCAATGGTGGAGATAGGGGATTCCAATGAACCCCCTATCTCCCGATCCGTGGCAGTTAGGGGTTAATGTTTGGTATTGTTGGATCGGCCAGAGCATGGCCGTTCCAACGATACCAAACTCGAATGTGAAAAAGTTAGTAAAAAAAATAAATAAAAATAAAAAAATATTTTAAAAAAATTATAAAAAAAAAATAAGAAGTTTTTTTTCTTTTTTTTGGTTTGTTAATGCAGCAATATTGTTCCCATTTCAATTATAATGTGAACAATGATGCTGCACTAACGATTTTTGTATGCAGTGCGTTTGTTAAAAATCATGTAATTTTCCCCAAAAAAAAATGTAACGAGACCCCATCTCAAATTTTTTTAACAAGCACACCCCATACAAAATATAACCGCAATTGCTCGCATGTTAAAATGTGAAAAAAAAACACTTTACACATTGTAAATTATTGAAAAATCATATTTTATTGCATTTTTTGTTATAATATACAGACAGGTCATGACGTATACATATAATAATGACATATTATGAATCTGCCGAGTCTGACGGAAAGAACAATATATAATATGTCTGGGTCATATACTAAAATAAGCCTTCAAAACGCATTTAAACATGATGAGCAAAACCGGTAAAAATGACCTCAGCACAGGGGCGGGAAAAGCCTCAGCAGCGAAAGGGTTAATATGTGGGATATTACTATAAAGTGCATTTACGTCGCAGACCACTAAAATGCAATCACTATCCCAATTAGCTTCCCTTAGTTTCTGAAGCATATCCATAGTGTCTCTACTGTAAGACCTTATCTTTTTTTTTTTTTTTTTTTTTTTTGAAATACAAGGTTTATTGGTTTTCAAATGCAAAATATACAAGCAGAAATTAAAGCATCTGACATATCGAATATAGGTTTGAGTGCCCATATAATTACATATTTGGCGTTCCGCCAATCCTACGATTCATGTCTATCAAACCCGGCGACCCCATGTACAAGCTAATACCAATTATGAACGAAGCCATCATACTTATATGAAAACATATAAAAGTTACTCTGTTTCTGGAGTAGTGCGGAATAGATTGGCCTGAAGTAAAGGGGGTTATGGCATGATGTGAGCCGGTGTGTGTTCTGCAGAAAACCTCCAGAACACGGTAAGAGAACCTGTAGCTCAAGGATTCATCAGAAGCAGAAGAGGAAAAGGAATGAGAATAGGATAGAGAAGAAAGAAAACCTCAATAGATAAGGGATAAGGGAGAACAGTGGTATTGATGGGGGGGTGGGGGGTGGGAGAGTGGGTGGGTAACACAACTGACCTGCTGGGAGGATGGACAATGCTAGGAGATATAACCTAAAAAAGGGGGGGGTATGGGTTTTGGGAGCGAATGCTGCTAGTCAATTCAGAACTAAAACGTCCGTCCGCCACCCTCCTCCGTTGAGCAAGTCATCCTAGCCTCTCCTCCTCAAGTCACCTCCGCTGCCAGGATCTCTCGGAATCTGGTTGTGGAGCAATATGCCGTCCAATGGAACCATACATCAGTAAAGTTTTGTGCAGCTGCTGCTGGCGAGTGCAAGTTCCTCGTTGGAGCGTAATATCTCCAATTTGTCTGTCAGCATTTTCATCGTCGGTATATTTGCCGTTTTCCAGTAAAGGGGGATCAAAGAGCGTGCAACCAGAAGAATGCGCAATAACACAGATTTCTTCATCGATTTCACTGAGAAGGGTAATATAAGCAAGAGAAAGGCTTGTGGTGTGAAGTCAAGGTTCACATCTGTAGTTTGGGACACTAAATCTTGTACCCCTCTCCAATATGGTTCCAGATAAGGACACTCCCACCAAATATGGATGTAGGTGCCAATTGCCGTAAGGCACCTCCAGCAATTCGGTGAATGGGATGCATCAAAGTTGGCTACCAAAGCCGGTGTCCGATACCAGAAAGCCAGCAACTTGTACGAGGCTTCCTGCAATCTCGCCACCGGCGAGCCATGATGTGTCAAACTGAGTGTTTTGGTCCAGGTTTCATCGGGAATTGGGGTGTTAAGGGTACGTTCCCATCGGGCCATAAAGTCCGGAGGTTCCTCTCCAACTGCTTGTAGCATGCAATAGATTGTGGAGATGCCGTGCGCTAGCGGCAGTGCCTTTTGGCATAGTGATTCAAACGAGGTGAGTTGTCTGTTCAGTGAGGCATTACCCGGTAACTTCTTCAGGAACGATTTAATTTGGTGATAGTTAAAGCTAACATTAAAAGTTGGAACTGGGTGTTCCGGTGGGTCAAGTGGTACAAAATTGCCATCGCACAGCAAATGATAGGCACGGAGGTCCGATGAATCTGTAAAACGCTCCATTAGGGATGGTAAGATAGCAATTGGTAAATCAGGGTTGTGAACGATTGGAAGCAACGGAGAAGGGTACGTTGTCAGTGCAAATTTCGTTTTGTATTTATGCCAGAGATGAAGTGTATGTCCAAGGGGGGAGGCCGAAAGCGTGAGGTTCTTAACTGCTATCCAAGAAAGCCAAGGAAGTAGCCTGGGTGGTCGTTCGGCCAAGAATTCCTCCAATCAAGCCATTTCTGGTTAGGGGATTCTGCCATCCAGTCCACAATTCTGTTCATATGTGCCGCCGTATAGTAAAGGAAAGTGTCGGGAACAGCGAGACCTCCCTTTAGCTTCGGCTTGCAGAGTGTAGCATATTTAATCCGCGGGCGGCCTCGAGGCCAAATAAAGTTTGAGAAGAGGGAGCGGATCAATTGGTGGTACGATCTAGGTAATAGGATCGGAAGCGCTTGAAACAAATATAATAGTCTCGGTAAGAAATTCATCTTAAGTACCCCAATTCTGCCCGACCAGGACAGGTACTTAGAGGTCCATTGTGCGGTATCCCTTCTAAACTTGTCTAGCAACGTCATATAGTTAAGAGTAAAAAGTTTTGAGTAATCTGATGTTAGACTGATCCCGAGATAAGTAAGTGAGGAAGAGCACCAACGAAATGGGTACTGTTCCTTCAATCTTGTACGCCAGGTCATTGGTAATGAGACTGCCAAAAGTTCCGACTTTGCATCATTGATTTTAAAGCCTGTAAGTGCCCCAAATGTTTGCAATTCTTGGAGAACTTCCGGTAACGTTCCGATCGGGTCGGGCATGAGAAACATAAGGTCATCAGCGTAAGCTGAGACCTTATGTTCCAGTCTTGCTCCCCTGACCCCCTTAATGAGTGGATTGTGCCTGATAGCGGATAAGAGCGGTTCTAAACTGAGTGCGAAAAGCAGAGGCGAGAGCGGGCATCCTTGACGCGTGCCGTTTAAAATTGAAAATGGTTGTGTGAGAGCACCATTAACACGAACCCTTGCGGATGGTGCTGAGTACAGAGCCTGAACCCAACTCAAATATTTCTCTCCAATACCAAAATGTTGCATGGCCTGGAACAAAAAAGGCCAACGCACTCTGTCGAATGCCTTTTCGGCGTCAGCTGACAGCAACAAAAGTGGGGACCTTGACTGCTTGGAGAGTGCTAAGGCATTCAGTATCCTGGTAGTTGCATCCCTGGCTTCGCGTCCAGGGATGAATCCTACCTGATCAGAGTCCACGAGCTGTGGCAGAAATCGTTTCAGGCGGTTAGCCAGTATGCGAGCTAGCAATTTCATATCATTATTTAATAACGATATCGGCTGAAAATTTTCGCAACACGTGTGGTCTTTCTCAGGCTTTGGAATCAAAGAGATTGTTGCCATCAGCGAATGTGGATGTAGGGGTACTCCATCTCGTATTGCGTTGAAAAGATGAAGGGCTGGAAGTAATTCCGTGTTGCACATCTTGTAATATTCAATTGGAAGTCCATCAGGACCCGGACTCTTCCCATTTTTCGTTGTTTTTAGAGCGGTTAGCAATTCGTCAGGAGTAATTGCAGCATTTAAAGTCTCCCGGTCTGTAGGCCTAAGAGAGCGAGTAATCGTCCGGGTTAAATAAGTCTGCAGTTGTTCCGGCGAGGATGTCCATGTGCCCGTCGACTCAATGTTATATAAGGATCGGAAATATTCCAGAAAGGTCGCCGAGATATCTCTCGGGTCAGTGGTGAGCAGCCCAGTCGGCATACGTATCTTCGGAATGTAAGAGGCTATGCGTCTAGTGCGCAATATCCTCGCTAATAAACTACCTGGTTTATTCTCGTTTAATGCAAAAAAAGAACGTGTCCGCAAGGCCTGGAAGCGGATTGAGTCATTCAGCATTTTATTCAGAGAACTTCTGGCTTGTAGTAGGTTTTGGTAGATCATCGGGTCGTTGGTGGAAATATGTTCTATCTCGAGATCTCGGATGGTCGTTGTGAGTGTGCGAATTTCCTCTTCGCAAAGTTTCTTACGGGCCGTGTCCTTACTGATAAAGAACCCCCGGACGACTCCTTTATGAGCCTCCCAAATCACTGGCATGGGGGTATCAAGAGTCAGGTTTTCTGTGAAAAAGTTGGTCAATATAGTCTTCAATTCCGCCATGATTAACGGGTCATCTAAAATGGAGATATTAAGGCGCCAATTTTTTTCCCGAGGAGCGAAAAGAGGTGACCGTAAGGTGAGCGAAATAGGGGCGTGATCAGACCACGTAGTAGCCCTAATGTCCACCGACGTAGGCAGACCTAGATCTTGATAGTGCATGAAAAAATAATCGATGCGTGTATGTACCGTGTGGGCGGCAGAAAAGAAAGAATAATCACGTTCCGTGGGGTGTAGAGTCCGCCATACATCCACAAATCTACGTTCCTGTAACGTGCGTCGCACTCCACGTAACACGTGTGGGGGTGTAGTCGATGTGCCGGCGGAGGAGTCAAGTCGGGGGTCAATGACCACGTTAAAGTCACCGGCCATGATAGTGATACCCTTCTCAAACAAGTCCAAGGATCGGAGTATTTTTGTCAAGCACGTGTGTTGTTTCTTATTTGGTAAGTATATTGATACAAAAGTGTAAACTGTGTCTAGAATAGATCCCCTAACAAAGAGGTATCTTCCTCCCTCATCTGTTTCTGTCGCATCTACCACAAAGGGTATATCTTTAGAAAATAAGATTGCTACTCCACGTGATTTACTCACAGTGTAATTGCTAAAGAAACCTGTAGGAAAGTCAGCGTTTCCAAACGTGGGGGCAGAGCCGTTCCTAAAATGCGTCTCTTGGAGGAAGGCGACGGACGTCCTAGAAGACCTTATGTCTCGTAAAAGTCGGGATCTTTTTTCTGGAATATTTAAGCCACGTGCATTTATGCTAGTCAGCTGTAGTGTGCGGGCCACATATGGGGGTTCGTGACTTGACATGTTCTGTTATTTGCCTGTATAAAATTTAAAGGAGTCGCTGGTAAGAAGGAGGTAAGTCGGGGACACTGGAACAATAGGAGAAATAAACGGGAGGGATCACAAATGGGTGAGGGGGAGTGGGAGAGATGCAGCGGGTAAAAAAGAGGGTAGAGTAAGCAAAGATTGAAATAAAAGGTAGAAGAGAAGGTGTGTAAGAGGTTACTGAAGTGGCTTAGAACATTAAGAATAGTAGGCACCAAGAAAGGTGTGAGGAACGAACTTGTACTTAAAAAGGAGGCTTAAAGTGCGCTTACTGTGATGATACTCACCACCGCCCAGTCCAAGGGCTAAGTATGAGAGTCCACAAGCAAGGGGGAGAGGAGTCGCACTATGCCTCACGGGGCGTAGGCGGCAAGGCTCGCAATCGATTAAGCACTACAAGAGAAAATATTTCAATACCTGTATAGTATTAATGTGCAGCACGACCAAAGAACTTCCCACCCCCAACTACCGATGTTCAAAAATTCGAGTGTGCTACGGTCTAAACTAAACTGGACTCGGTTTAAAGTAACAGGTTGGCATAAGAAACGATTCTTAAAATAAAAATAACATTTTAAACTGGTGCATTATGTAAAAACAATAACATATCCTGCAGCTATATTATATGACGATTATAATATCAGGAACACTATGTGGGCCTCACCACAACCAAGTGAAAGAACCAAACTATAATACTGTAGGTGTGAGAAAAAAAAAAAAAAAAAAACTCGGGTAGGTAGAAGCCCGAGGTAACTCCGCTCGTTGTAGTGTTCGAACCCAGTCGCAGCTAGAGTTCAGGTCATCTGTGTCAACGGGAGCGGCGGCCTATAAGGCTGCGGGCGCAGTCCATCAAGCGCATATGGAAATCGGTATTCTGTCATCCAATATAGGAATCAGCCCCAGTTATTTCAAGTGAGGTTAATCCCGACATGGTCCAACGACCAACAGTTCTGGACTAGTTAGAGTAGTGAAAAAATTGTGCTTCTTTCGTGAGACATACCAATATGTGTCCCCTTCTCTTTCCCTCTCTTGTTTTCTCTTTTTTTTCCCCCCTTTAATTTTTTTTTTTCCCTTTCCCCCCTTCTTTTTACTTTTTTTTTTTTTCCCCCTTTTTTTTCCCCCTTTTTTTCCTTCCTTTTTTCCTTTCTTTTTTCCCCCCCTTCCCTTCCTTTCTTTCTTTTCCTTCTTTTTTCCCCCCCCCTTTTTTTCCCTTTTTCGTTCCCCTTTTCCCCCCCCGTTAGTTTTTGTCTCTCTCTTCCCTTTAAAAAAAAAAAAAAAATAAAAATAAAAAAAAAAAAAAAAAACACCTCAATCCGGACTCAATGCTACCGGTGGTGCAGCAAGTGGATGTTGGGTTTCAGGACCCGAGTTCCTCTAGGGGAGCGGTGTGGGCGAGACGTCCTGTTCAGAGGTTCCAGTGCCATGTGGGCCGCAGAGTATGTTCCCCGTCTGCCTCCTCAGCGTCCGGGACCCAGTACTGAGAAAAAGAGTTCCTATCTCAATCTGGATGTTGCGAGTGCGGTTGCGCAGTAGGTGGTGACCGGGATTCGTGATATCGACTCCCTCTGGGCGAGCGCTGTGGGCGGGAAGCCCCGTTCAAAGGCCTCATTGCCGGAGGGGGCAGCGGGGTGCGTTCCCAGTCTGAGATCTCAGTATCCGGCAATCCCATTGCTGAAAGAAAGGAGCTCACATCTGATGGAGAATGAATGGTGTGCGTTAAATTGTTTTTGCGAGCTGAAAGAGCGAAAGGAAATCCCCACCGATAAGGGGTATTTGTTTCTTGTAATTGGCGGGTTATAGGGCGCAACGCTCTTCTCGCTGCCAGTGTATAAGGGGAGAGGTCCTGAAAGATCTCGAAAGTCTCACCCGCAAATTTCCATTGTCGGCGTATTCTGGCCTCCATCATTATTGCCTCTTTTAACGAAAAGTCAGGGAGATGGCAAATTATGTCCCTCGGGGGAGCTGAGGTGGTGGGAGCTCTAGGGCGGAGGGCTCGATGGGCCCTGTCAATCGCGGCATTGGGTAATGGAGGGCCGCTCAAAATGTGTGAGAAGGCACCAAGTAAGAAGGCCTTAATTTCAAGGACATCCTCTCCCACCCCTCTCACCCTTATATTGTGTCTTCTCGATCTATTTTCTAGGTCGTCTGTTCTGCGGTGTAGGTCCGAGATACGTAGCTCCGTCATCAGGTCCGCGCTCGTAGATATTGTTGGTAGGGCCTTCACCTCCACCTCGAGGCGTTGTACACGTGTAGCGATCGTAGAGACTTCAGCACGGACCTCCGCTATCTCCCGCCCAAACGATGCTTGCACCTGAGCCAACATATCAGCGAAGTCCGCGCGGGTAGGCAGTTCGGCCCGGGTGGGGAGGTCGGCTATCAGCAGCTCCAGTCGCTGTATGGCAGATTGCCCTCCCATGGAGGATGATTCTGAGAGTGCCGGGGAGGCCGCCATCTTAGGCGCGCCCTTCGTCCTGGGCCGCGGGTGCGGAGAGTCGAAAAATTCCGCGATGGGTCTCGTCGGAGTAGTGCCGGAGGTTGCAGAGGAGTTCCTGGTTTTCCTGCTGTTCGATGTGCGGACCATAGCCACTCGGGTTGTGAATTCTGCGAATTTTTACAGTAGTCGGGTCAGGAGCTCGAGATTTACGCCGCCATCTCGGTCTGCAGCCAGGCCACGCCCCCGACCTTATATTTTTAACTATGGGCTGTAGAATTTTATCAACGTATTCGGATAGGTTACTTGTAATAGAGTTAATTCCAGCCACTATAGGTCGTCCTGGGGGTTCTATAGGGTTTTTATGAACTTTTGGAAGTATATAAAATGATGGGGTTTTAGGGTAGAGACTATAAAGATATTGATGTTCCTTTTCCAAAAGAATACCTTCTTCCCTTCCCTTGTCAAGGTAGCTTTTTAACAAACCTTTGATAGCATTTGTCGGATTTTCCTTGATCTCTTTATAAGTAGCCCCATCATTGAGAATTTTCATTACTTCTGCTATGTAGTTATCCTTCTTTAGATTAACTACCCCTCCCCCTTTATCAGCTGGTTTGATCACAACTGATTCAACTCGCGCTAGATCTCTAATGGCTGTATTTTCTTCTTTAGATAAATTAAATTAAATTTTCTTATTATTTCTTGTATTTTTCTCCAAATCTGTCATTACCAATGTCTCAAACATTTTCATTTCGTCCGAGATATGGTTATGTGGAAAGAAGGTGGATCTGGGTTTAAGGGTGGTGTGGACATATTGATCATTAAGGACAATGTTCCTCTCTACAGGAGTTTTGAGAAAGAATTTCTTCAAACATAGATTCCTTTTAAATTTTTGTAAGTTAACAAATACATCGAACTTATTAATCATGTTAGTTGGAGCAAACTTTAAACCTTTTTGTAGTACCTTTATCTCTGGAAGTGTTAAGACTTTATCACTGAGATTAAAAATACCCTCTGTATTTATCTTCTTTCTCTTTTTCTCTGTTGGACCAGTCTCCCTGCTTTAATTCCCCTTCTGATCTTTCCCACCTTCTTTTTCTGTCCCCTTCTCCTTGTCTTGGACACACATCCCGGGGATCTTTGTCTCGTTCCCTCTCTCCCGGACGATCCCACAAAAAAACCTGATCATCTTGGTAGTCCTCAAGGGCATGGAATCTATTACTTAAAGGAATAGGGTCTTCTCTAGTGATTGTATTGTGTTTATAAGTGCCTCCTTCCTTATTATTTCCAGAGCTCCCATATTCTGTGGGGCGTCTGGGATTCTCACCCAGAGGGACATAGTTGGGGTTCTGCAATGAACCATAAAATGGTTCCCTTGTACTCCCATTGTTTCTCCATGGCAGTTTTGTTCTATTATCCTCCCACTGTCTTTTAGGTCTAAAGTGGGGATTAGAATCATAATTTTTTTCTTTAGATGGACCAGATTTATTGGTCCCATTTTGGGGTCCTGATCTATTAGGAATAGATGTCCATGATCTATTGCCCCAAGTTTTCTGTCTGTATTGGTGAGCATGATTTGTCTGATAGGGTTTAGGCCCTTCACCAGTATTTCCCATTTCATATTTTTTATGTACGTCACCTCTTTTATAATCTTCCACATCCCTTTCATATTTCCTCTTTTTAGTAGATAGTATGTCTCTCTCTAACTTCAATAGTTTTTCTTCGAGATTCTTAAAGATTCCTATCCTTTCCTCATTAGTTTTTTCATTTTCAATCATGTTGGTGAGTTTCTCAATTTCGGTATTGACTTTAGGTAATTTTTCTTTATTATAATATAGTCCATCATACTTATTGTGAAACTCTCCCACAATCCATCCCAACCTGTGATGAAGTCCACATCATCCTTCTCTGAGGTGGGAGTTTTTTGAAATCTGAGGCCTTTAGGTGTAATACCTTCCTTTTTATATTTTTCTAGAGTGGCAATTTCCAACTTTATTTTTACCTCCTTTATCAAATTTCTTTCCAATTCTATCAGTGGTTCTCTAATGTTCCCAATATTGATAGTATCCCTTATTAATGAGGGACCATTACCGAAGAAAACTTCTACATTTGAACCTATCTGATTCCTATATTGATGCAAGGACATGTTCCTGGGCTGCTATATTCACTTATAGGAGATTTACCATACAGAAATGTGACAAAAAGGAAAATAGTGAAGCGCTCTCAGGGTAAAAAATCAATCATAAACGCTGCACAATGAATATGGAGGTTCCCCTAAAAACCTGAGAAATTGCAAATGGACAGTCAATGGAGCACCAGTAGAAGGCTGGAAATATGATGGATCACTTTACATGTCCTTCAACCGGTCTTCTAGGTCATCCCAAAAAATCACTCTTGGAAAGAACGTCTCTACAAAAGAGGAAATATAATAGCGTAATATGTTGATCCACCATATAAAGGAAATAGAGGGGCGATGGTTCTACTCACATACTACTGAGCCTGACCTAGGCTCTAGGATGGATGATAATTATGGGTCTTCAAAGACATTCAGGTGCCCATGTACCCCCAATGCAGTTGTTGTCTTCAGAAAACTTTTCTCTGCAGTAAATCACAGGAAAAAAGAAGAACAATACACTCCCCTAGTGCAATGTCGTTAGGGTATAATAGCAATAGATCGATTTAAGTGTTGCAATCACATGCAGGTGAGCCGCATTGGCTCCAAGACCTCGTATAGGAATTTATAAGGAAATTCCGAAAACCTTCTTTAAGAATCACGTTCCAGGAAGCAGCAGTAGTTATATAAAATAAATTTATTAATACATAAAATAAAAATTTATATTACCAAATCGCGTTTCGCTCCTCAGAGCTTCATCAGCTGGCATCACCAGTCTTGTACATGCTGCTTCCTTATATACTTGTTTGAAATGTCCCATTTAATCATTCATAGTCCACATCAGATGAGAATCATTAAAACAATAATGTTAAAAAAACAGGCTCAGTAGTATGTGAGTAGAACCATCGCCCCTCTATTTCCTTCATATGGTGGATCAACATATTGTGCTATTATATTTCCTCTTTTGTAGAGACGTTCTTTCCAAGAGTGATTTTTTGGGATGACCTAGAAGACCGGTTGAAGGACATGTAAAGTGATCCATCGTATTTCCAGCCTTGTACTGGCGCTCCATTGACTGTCCATTTGCAATTTCTCAGGTTTTTAGGGGAACCTCCATATTCATTTTGCAGCGTTTATGATTGATTATTTACCCTGAGAGCGCTTCACTATTTTCCTTTTTGTCTCATTTCTGTATGGTAAATCTCCTATAAGTGAATATAGCAGCCCAGGAACATGTCCTTGCATCAATATAGGAATCAGATAGGTTCAAATGTAAAAGTTTTCTTCGGTAATGGTCCCTCATTAATAAGGGATACTATCGATATTGGGAACATTAGAGAACCACTGATAGAATTGGAAAGAAATTTGATAAAGGAGGTAAAAATAAAGTTGGAAATTGCCACTATAGAAAAATATAAAAAGGAAGGTATTACACCTAGAGGCCTCAGATTTCAAAAAACTCCCACCTCAGAGAAGGATGATGTGGACTTCATCACAGGTTGGGATGGATTGTTGGAGAGTTACGCAATAAGTATGATGGACTTTATTATAATAAAGAAAAAAGAAAAATTACCTAAAGTCAATACCGAAATTGAGAAACTCACCAACATGATTGAAAATGAAAAAACTAATGAGGAAAGGATAGGAATCTTTAAGAATCTCGAAGAAAAACTATTGAAGTTAGAGAGAGACATACTATCTACTAAAAAGAGGAAATATGAAAGGGATGTGGAAGATTATAAAAGAGGTGACGTACATAAAAAATATGAAATGGGAAATACTGGTGAAGGGCCTAAACCCTATCAGACAAATCATGCTCGCCAATACAGACTTAAAATTTGGGGCAATAGATCATGGACATCTATTCCTAATAGATCAGGACCCCAAAATGGGACCAATAAATCTGGTCCATCTAACCAAAATTATTATGATTCTAATCCCCACTTTAGACCTAAAAGACAGTGGGAGGATAATAGAACAAAACTGCCATGGAGAAACAATGGGAGTACAAGGAAACCATTTTATGGTTCATTGCAGAACCCCAACTATGTCCCTCTGGGTGAGAATCCCAGACGCCCCACAGAATATGGGAGCTCTGGAAATAATAAGGAAGGAGGCACTTATAAACACAATACAATCACTAGAGAAGACCCTATTCCTTTAAGTAATAGATTCCATGCCCTTGAGGACTACCAAGATGATCAGGTTTTTTGTGGGATCGACCGGGAGAGAGGGAACGAGACAAAGATCCCCGGGATGTGTGTCCAAGACAAGGAGAAGGGGACAGAAAAAGAAGGTGGGGGGCGTGTCCGCGGCGCCAACCAAGATGGCCGCGTAAGCAGAGAGCTCCGCTCGAACCCACCGCACCCGCGCTTACTGTGACCCGCCAGCACCTTCAATGGGGAAAACGCACCGTGCCACGAGTGCCCAACGTCCCCAGGCACCTACTGGCCAAAATCCGGCCGTATCGCTACGGGCATTTTTGGTGCCGCTGACGACCGCCGCGACCACGCGGTCTGAGGGCCCTCACGCCGCACAGGAGCTACCACCGCACTCCCCTGACTCCCCGATACCGGACGCTGAAGGAGCCATGGGACAGATGCAAGCTGTGGACGGACCAGACTGGGCTACAATACTAGCCAGGCTACCCACAAAGGAGGATCTAAGGGAGGCAAACGCTACTATCATGGCAGAGCTGCAGCAGGTCAGAGGAGATTTACAGGGCCTACACACGAAGATCCATGCTGTGGAAGCTACCTGCGACGCTCTGAATTTACAACAATCTGCAACTTCCACCAAACTTGACTCACAGACCGAACAACTCAGAGGTATGGCACTC
>RXON01002192.1:97500-120228 GCA_009667805.1 Leptobrachium leishanense | reverse complement strand
CCGGCGGCAGGTAAGTATATTACAAGGATGCCTCGATGTCGAGGCATCCTTGTAATATGCTCAGAGCAGCTGGAAGCGATCCGATCGCTTCCAGCGCTCTGTAGAAGTGCCGGGCACCTCTCCGGTGCAACCGGATGTTGATCGCTCCCGGGGAGCGATCACATGGTGCCCCGGCACTTCTAACGGCCATTGCACGGATGCCTGGACTCCCAGGCATCCTGCAATGGCGTTTGAGCTGCTGGAAGCGATCCGATCGCTTCCAGCAGCTCAAAAACGGCAGGACGTACCATGTACGTCAGCGGGTCTAAGAGAGACCCGCTGCAATGACGTACATGGTACGTCCTCGGTCGGGAAGGGGTTAAAAAAAAATACGGAAAACTAAGTTTTGCAAAAAAAATCTGAAAAAATGCCTTAAAGATCCTAAAAAATCTATACATAAAGAGACTTTTTACTGCAGAATAAAATAATAAAAGGTTTATTAGATATTGTATTAAAACGGGAATATTTTTAACATTGAAGCCTATGGGATTCTCCTGAATAAACCTGCCGAATGAAACCACCGAATGGCATGGCATTTCGGCAATTTTTCTGAGCTGTTTTGTGTTCTCTGAATAGACGATGCATTGCTTCTCTATGGGGGAATTCACTGCCCTCGAACAGGCACCGAACAGGCATCATATGTGGAGGCAATTTGCCAACATTTGGCGAACTCCCTGCTCTCTGATTAGCTGAATGACCAGGAACGGTAAGCGTACACTGAATTTCAGCGTTCAGTTACCTTTCGGCCACAATTCGGAGCTCTTTGAATAACCCTGATAGTGATGAAAGAACAGTTCCTAGAATGCCTTCTTTTTGCACAGCAAGTTTACATGACTTTCCAAATGTTCCATAACATTTCCTATGTCCATGACAAATTTCATACTAATAAACCTACCTGCGTGTAGGTGCCCTATAATGTGCACTATAAGGTCATTTTTATTGATCTTAATCTTAAACTGATATATGTTATTTTTTTTCAGCACATTTAATTCCTCACTTCTTCCTAGCTCATCCTCACCCTTTGTGGTTCTCTCGTCTGCCTTCTTCTTCTCAAAGTGTTTGCAGCACTCCACGAAGGCGTCTGCAAATTCCTTCCCGTCAAGGATTTTTTGAGAGCGACGCTCACAGCTGTGGCCCATTGGGTTGTCCCTCATGCCGTCTTCACAACTCGTCTTTATGTGGCCACTGTATTTTGAAGCTAAATGACAAATAGTCTGAATTATAATACGCCTGACAAAGACTTCATTAAGCTGTTTACAAATTATGAGAAAACAGACATTTTATCAAACCAACAGGACATACTTGAAAACGAGAGAAATCTCAATGTATCCTTCCTGGTAAAATCCTTTATAAACAAATAAATAAATTACATTCAGAGGGAGCAAAAGGATTGGGTAAATGGAGAGATAAACATGAAAATGCGGATAAGTAAGATGGAACTGAGTTACACAATGTCATTGTAAGACATTCCATGAATGTTATGAAGACATTCAGGGAAATTTATTTACGCTATGTAGTGAAAACTCACCTATGATGGTTTTAAACTCAATAATCTCTGCTGAAGTTCTCCATCTTCCTACTGGTGGAACTGGGCATTGAGATGCTAATAGAGAACAAATGGTCTTAATATTAAAATATGAACTAAAAAAAACAAACAACAATAATTCTTTGTCTGTTCTACTGCAGCAGTAGGTACCATAGAGGCAGAAATCAAATACACACTTTTGTGACCAGTGGCGTCACTAGGGTTGGTGTCACCCGGTGCGGTAATTTATGGTGTCACCCCCCCCCCCCCCCGAGTTTTACAGATTTTTTTTTAACTATTCTTACTCCTAAATCAGTACTCCCATATAACACTGAATGCTCATACACACACAGCGCACATTACTGTGAGGTTTATTGCTGTGGAGCTCTCTCATATGCTCACACAAATTTTAGCCAACTGCCAGCAAGTACGTTGCCTGTTCGAAGGCAGTGAAAGCACACATGGATATATATTGCCCCCAGCAGCTCACCCATGGATATATATTGCCCCAGCTCACATATGGATATATTGCCCCAGTTCACAGTTATATATTGCCCCCAGCAGCTCACCCATGGATATATATTGCCCCAGCTCACATATGGATATATTGCGCCTCAGCTCACACATGGATATATTGCGCCTCAGCTCACACATGGATATATTGCCCCAGACCAGCTCATACATGGATATATTGCCCCAGACCAGCTCACACATGGCTATTGCCCCAGCTCTCATGGATACTGCCCCAGCACACATGGATATGCCCCAGCTCCTCTCATGGATATACTGCCCCAGCTCCTCTCATGGATATACTGCCCCAGCTCCTCTCATGGATATACTGCCCCAGCTGCTCTCATTGATAATGCCCCAGCTCCTCTCATGGATTTTGCCCCAGCTCATGGATATGCCCCAGCTCAGGCTATACTGCCCCAGCTGCTCTCATTGATAATGCCCCAGCTGCTCTCATGGATATGCCCCAGCTCATGGATACTGCCCCAGCTCATGGATAATGCCCCAGCTCATGGATATACTGCCCCAGCTCATGGATTCTGCCCCAGCTCATGGATATACTGCCCCAGCTGCTCTCATTGATAATGCCCCAGCTCCTCTCATGGATTTTGCCCCAGCTCATGGATATGCCCCAGCTCAGGCTATACTGCCCCAGCTGCTCTCATTGATAATGCCCCAGCTGCTCTCATGGATATGCCCCAGCTCATGGATACTGCCCCAGCTCATGGATAATGCCCCAGCTCATGGATATACTGCCCCAGCTCATGGATTCTGCCCCAGCTCATGGATATACTGCCCCAGCTCATGGATATACTGCCCCAGCACATGGATAATGCCCCAGCACACATGGATATGCCCCAGCAGCTCATGGATATGCCCCAGCTCACTCATGGATATGCCCCAGCTCACTCATGGATATGCCCCAGCTCACACATGAATATGCCCCAGCAGCTCATGGATATGCCCCAGCTCACACATGGATATGCCCCAGCTCACACATGGATATGCCCCAGCTCACTCATGGATATGCCCCAGCTCACTCATGGATATGCCCCAGCACCTCATGGATATGCCCCAGCAGCTCATGGATATGCCCCAGCTCACACATGGATATGCCCCAGCTCACTCATGGATTTGCCCCAGCACCTCATGGAATGCCCCAGCTCACACATGGATTTGCCCCAGCACCTCATGGAATGCCCCAGCTCACACATGGATTTCCCCAGCTCCTCATGGAATGCCCCAGCTCACACATGGATTTGCCCCAGCTCCTCATGGAATGCCCCAGCAACTCATGGAATGCCCCAGCACATGGATACTGCCAGGCCCCCAGCTCACCTCCGCCGCGTGTTCTGTTCGCTCCCTCTGAGCGTCCAGCGGCGCGCAGCTTGGGCGCTCGCCTGGGAGAGCCACGTGACCAGCCGCGATTGGCTGGTGACGTGTTTCCTCCAGGCGAGCGCCGAAGCTGCATGCCTCGGACGCTCGCAGGGAGCGAATACGCGGCGGGGGGTGAGACACCCGCCCTTAGGGTGACAGTGTCATCTAAAGGCGGGTGTCACCTGGTGCGGGCCGCATCCCCCGCCCCCATGTTACGACGCCACTGTTTGTGACTGTGATTTACCTGATCTGTCAGGTGTTGAAATCCTGAAATTTGTCTGCACAGCCAATCCGGCATCATAAAACACTCCTACATTATCTGCTCCACCTCCTGGAGTACAGCCAATGTCAGACTTCTCCACAGAGTCCCACACCTGGGAAGTGGAACACAGGAACAATGTTGTCTGAAAGGATGCTACAGCTTGCCCTATATTTGTTTTTTATGGTTAGATGAATTAAGAAGGGACGCATCCAAACTACCTTTCAGAACCAGGAAACCAGGTCCAATCGTATGGCTTTTAAGTGTTAACAGAAGTGTAATTAGATTCGTTATGTGCAAAGATGTGTGAGAGATCCTGGACTTATAAATCCCCAACACGGACTCGCCCCCATCCCCCTTCACATTATCCCTTACCCCTGATTATGTCCATGGACTTGCCCATTCCCCCCCATATATATGTCCCACTACCCCCCTCCTCCCCATATGCTTTGGCAATGCTAAAATATATTTGGTCCTGCCAATAAAGCTTATTTTGATTTGATTTGATTTGATTTGATGTGACCCGTGTTTTTCAGACACTCACACAGTGTTTTCACTTGTTGCATCAGTTTACCTGGCTTTGTGTGATCTTAAACTTCTTATTCAGCACATAGACACCTTTATCCACAGCAACAAGTCCCACAGCGGCTTGGTAGTTGGCCTGCAGTTTCAGCTTCATTGGGGACCCGGGGCTTTGGACCTGGTTATCTCTGTCTTTTTCACCAGTCACCACCAGCTGTAAGTGAACATCAATATATTTATAATTATGTTACAAAACCCACCAGAGGACGGAGGAAAAAGACTTTAACAACTTGAACAACAAGTGTAGAAAAACCTGGATAATGTTTAAGGCTGCCGAGATTATAAAATCCAACTTTTGCCCAATCATGGGCTCACAGAGCTAAGTCCCGCAGCACACTATACAGGGTGAGCCAGTCAAACCTGCATTTTTGAAATGACTGTAAAAAATAAACGGATGGATATTTCAAAATTTTATTGTTACTATCTTAATGTACATTAAAAAGCATTTAAGAAACAACATTCACTGTTTAAAAATAACTCCAGTAAGATGGTGTCCTTCCCGATTGAGACATTCTTGTAGGCGATTTCTGAAACAGCCCATCGCATCACGGAGCATACGCTGAGGAATTCTCTCGATTTCCAACCGGAATCTCCTCTTGAGTTCCCCAAGCGTTGGAGGTCGTTGTTCAAAGACTTTACTCTTCAGGTACCCCCACAAGAAAAAATCGCACACTGTGAGGTCGGGCGATCGGGGAGGCCAAGAAATTGCTCCATTTCGGGATATCACCCGATTTGGAAAAACATTGTTGAGAACATTCATGCTCACACGGGCTGTATGACTTGTGGCACCGTCTTGCTGGAATAAGGTTTCATTGTTCATTCCATGTTGACGAAGCTGAGGAATGAAGAACGAATGCAACATTTCCGAATAGCGTTGTGCATTCACAGTAACTGCTTGCTCCCTGTCATTTTCAAAAAAATACGGGCCTATGATTCCCAATGAGGACATTGCGCACCAAACTGTTACCTTGCTTGAATGGAGTGGTTTTTGAGGGAGTTATTGAGGGTTTTCATCACTCCAATATCGGAAATTTTGTTTATTCACAAAACCGGAGAGATGGAAATGTGCCTCATCGCTCATCCACAGGTTGTGAACAAGGTCCTCGTTTTCATCAAACATGTCCAACAACGTTTGACAAAAACGCCGTCGAGCTGCAAAATCGTTTTCATTCATAGCCTGAACAACCTGAATTTTGTATGGGCGATGGTGTAAATCTAACCTCAAGATTCTTCGGACGCTCGTGTTTGCCATGCCAAGCGCAGCACTCTGTCGACGCGCCGATCTCCGAGGGCTTCTTTCCACAGCAACTCTCACGCGGTCAATATTCGCGGGAGTTCGCACTGATCTTGCACTGCCACCCCTTCTGCTTCTCGTTTCACCAATTGCTTCAAAGTTTGTAACCCACAATTTGATTGAATTAACAGACGGCACTGGCTTATTTCGATTAATTTGAAAATTCTTCCGGAAACGACGCTGAGCGGCTGCATTACTACCACTTTGGTAAAACGCTTTCACAGCGAATGAACGTTGTTGTTTAGACCACTGCTCCATGACGACTGAAATGCTTAGTTGTGGGGGACACAATGGTAACCTTGCTAACTCGCTCCGCCCACTTTCATGGCTCTCCCGCCCTTTTCAAAAATGCAGGTTTGACTGGCTCACCCTGAGCATGTATAAGGCTTCTTCCCTACCTGCAGCCCCAGCGCGTGTATTTGCAGGAGTGAATCAGAGAGGAGAGGAGATTGTTCTGTCAGGGTGTATCAGTGAGTTGTAGGAGATTTCTGGGAATTTGAATCTGTGTTGGCATTGCCAGGCTATCATGGACAGTGTGTTTCAGTGAGTTGTAGAAGATTTCTGGGAATTAGAATCTGTGTTAGCACTGCCAGGCTATCAGGGACAGTGTGTTTCAGTGAGTTGTAGGAGATTTTTGGGAATTAGCCTGGCAATGCCAACACAGATTCTATCAGGGACAGTGTGTTTCAGTGAGTTGTAGGAGATTTTTGGGAATTAGCCTGGCAATGCCAACACAGATTCTATCAGGGACAGTGTGTTTCAGTGAGTTGTAGGAGATTTCTGGGAACTAGAATCTGTGTTGGCACTGCCAGGCTATCAGGGACAGTGTGTTTCAGTGAGTTGTAAGAGATTTCTGGGAATTTGAATCTGTGTTGGCACTGCAAGGCTAGCAGGGACCGTGTGTATCAGTGAGTTATACCACAGTTCAGCAAATTAGAATCTGTCTTGGCACAGCCTGTTATCAGTGTTTATCAGAGAGTTATACCACAGTTCAGCAAATTAGAATCTGTCTTGGCACAGCCTGTTATCAGTGTGTATCAGAGAGTTATACCACAGTTCAGCAAATTTGAATCTCTCTTGGCACAGGCTGTTATCAGTGTGTATCAGTGAGTTATACCACAATTCAGAAAATTAGAATCTGTCTTGGCACAGCCTGTTATCAGTGTGTATCAGAGTTATACCACAGTTCAGCAAATTTGAATCTGTCTTGGCACAGCCTGTTATCAGTGTGTATCAGTGATTTATACCACAGTTCAGCAAATTAGAATCTGCCTTGGCACAGCCTGTTATCAGTGTGTATCAGAGAGTTATACCACAGTTCAGCAAATTTGAATCTGTCTTGGCACAGCCAGGCTATCAGGGACAGTGTGTATCACTGACTTATAGCATTGTTCTGGAAAATCTGTATATCTTTGATTTAATTCTACATACCATACAATAACACAGTTTAATCAGAGTTCATCTGTTTATCTATTGAGAGAAAATCTAAAATCGCTGACTTATATCAGAGTTCTGAATATCTTTAATCTATATACCAGAGTTGAATCTGAGTTCTACGTATCTCCAATCTTTATACCAGAGTTGAATCAGACTTCTGTATATCTCCAATCTTTATACCAGAGTTGAATCAGACTTCTGTATATCGCCAATCTATATATCACTCACCATGTCAGAAAGACCAAAAAGGACAGGCAGACGCTCCCAGACACAGATAAGAGGGCAAGCAGCCTCTGTGTCGGAAGGGTGTGCCTCTGGTCATCGTGGACGTGGTGCATCCTCTGCAGGGTCACGTTTGTCCATGTTTCTAACTGGTGCTGGCCATCTTAAGCCGCAGCAACATACAGAGGGTTTTGCAGGATTGGCTAACCAGGCCATCCTCATCCTCCGAGTCCTCTGCCAGCCAGGCTTGTAGTGGTTTACAGTCCACCTCAGCTGCCAAAACATCTAATTCAGCCTCCATGTCCACAGCTACTCCTGCCGTAGCCTCACTATCAAACACGGAGGAGTCAGCTGAATTGTTTGACTACAATGACAGTGACATGCTGCTTGAGGATGCGCAGCAACTACAGTGCTCTGATTCAAACTCTGAGGTTGAGGAAGGGAGTATAATCAGCCTAGAGGGAGGGGGTGCCAGAGACAAACAAAGAATTGTCACTCATGTTCCCCCAGCAGCTGCAGCATATTGCGAGGTTGGCTCCAGTGATGAAGAGATAGGGGGTGATGACAATGATGATGAGGTCACTGACTCCACCTGGGTGCCTGATCGAACAGAGGAGTTAAGGGAGGAGGAGGAGGCACAAAAAAACGAGGCAGAACGTCCTCTATGAGCAACCGTAGCCAGTCCAAGGCATCAGATGTCAGAGCTGCTCAGGTGCAGAGCGCTGTTGTCTCGCAGCACACGTCCAGGATCTCTGCTGTCTGGGAGTTCTTCACTAGGGATGAGCTGTTCGGTTCGATCGGTTCGGAGTTCGATTTGAACATCGCCTGTTCGCATGTTTCGCAAACTACGAACATTTCCGCATGTTCGCCCACAATGCACCATAATGGACCACAATGAACTTTTCCACTGGCCTGAAGCTTGTAATTGGCTAC
This sequence comes from Leptobrachium leishanense, assembly GCA_009667805.1. Taxonomy (NCBI): domain Eukaryota; kingdom Metazoa; phylum Chordata; class Amphibia; order Anura; family Megophryidae; genus Leptobrachium; species Leptobrachium leishanense. The sequence continues at coordinate 112,050 of RXON01002192.1, read as the reverse complement.
AGCCTTGCACCTGACCACAGGTCAGGTGCAAGACAGGTGCAAGACTATGCCAATCATGGCTCAGAGTCCTGATTGAGCCCATGATTGGGCAAAATTTGCACACAGAGCTAAGTCCCGCAGCATGCTACATAAGGTTTCACACAGACCCCAGCACGTGTTTCGTGAGAGGAAATTGTTCTTTAGCGTGTCTTCTCAGTGCCAGCAGCTATTGGGGGGTCTCAATTCTATAAAATATCTGGGAATTGTTCTAATCTTTGTGTTCTCACTGCCACCAACTATTTTGGGGGTCTCATTTCTACAAAATATCTGGGAATTGTTCTAATCTTTGTGTACTCACTGCCACCAGCAATTTTGGGGGTCAGTCATTTATACAAAATAATTGGGAATTGTTCTAATCTTTGTGTTCTCACTGCCACCAACAATTTTGGGGATCAGTCATTTATAGAAAATATCTGGGAATTGATGTAATCTTTGTGTTCTCACTGCCACCAACAATTTTGGGGATCAGTCATTTATACAAAATATCTGGGAATTGTTCTAATCTGTGTGTTCTCACTGCCACCCATCAGGGGGTCTCACTGACCTATAGGAGGTTTCTGGGAATTGTAATCTGTGTCTTCTCACTGCAAGCTATCAGGGGGTAACTCATACTTCTAGCAGATTTCTGTGAATTATAATCTGTGTCTTGTCACTGTTGCCAGCTATCAGGGGGTCTCACTGACTTGTAGGTGGTTTCTGGGAATTGTAATTTGTGTCTTGTCACTGACACCCATCAGGGGGTCTCACTGATTTATAGGAGGTTTCTTGGAATTGTAATCTGTGTCTTGTCACTGGCTGCCAGCTATCAGGGTGTCTCACTGAGTTATACCAGAGTTCTGTATATCTTTAATCTATATATCACTCACCATGTCAGAAAGACCTAAATGGACAGGCAGATGTTCCCAGGCACAGATAAGAGGGCAGGCAGCCTCTGTGTCGGGAGGCTGTGCCTCTGGTCGTCGTGGACGTGGTGCATCCTCTGCAGGGGCACGCTTGTCCTTTCTAACTGGTGCTGGCCATCTTAAGCAGCAGCAACATACAGAGGATTTGGTAGATTGGCTAACCAGGCCATCCTCATCCGAGTCCTCTGCCAGCCAGGCTTGTAGTGGTTTACAGTCCACCTCAGCTGCCAAAGCATCTAATGCAGCCTCCATGTCCACAGCTACTCCTGCCGTAGCCTCACTATCACACACGGAGGAGTCAGCTGAATTGTTTGACTACAATGACAGTGACATGCTGCTTGAGGATGCGCAGCAACTACAGTGCTCTGATTCAATCTCTGAGGTTGAGGAAGGGTGTATAATCAACCTAGAGGAAGGGGGTGCCAGTGATGACACACAAATAACTGGCACTCATGTTGTCCCAGCAGCTGCAGCATACTGCCAAGTTGGCTCCAGTGACGAGGAGATAGGGGGTGATGACAATGATGATGAGGTCACTGACTCCACCTGGGTGCCTGATCGAACAGAGGAGTCAAGAGAGGAGGAGGAGGCACAACAAACACGACGCACAACATCCTCTATGACCAACCGTAGCACTAGCCAGTCCAAGGCATCAGATGTCAGAGCTGCTCAGGTGCAGAGCGCTGTTGTCTCAAAGCACACATCCAGGAACTCTGCTGTCTGGGAGTTCTTTAAGAAATGTGCAGCAGACCCCACCGTTGCTATTTGTAATCTATGGCAGATGAGGCTCAAGCGTGGGAAAGACAATGGACGCTTGGCTACCACGTGCTTGAGGCAACATATGACCACCTGCCACGCATCCCGTTGGCGCAAAACTTTGCATAGGTCCTCCTCACCTGTCTCTACCCCCACTATGGGCCATATTACATACTTGGTGCTAACTTAACCAGAGCAGTTGTAAACTTAGCACTAACTATGTAATATGGTTTTAACTTAACCAGAGCTGTTGTAAACTTAAAACCTCCATAGGCTTTAATGGCTCTGGGAAGTTTACAACAGCTCTGGTTGAGTTAGCAGCAACTATGTAATATGGTTTTAAGTTTCCAACTGCTCTGGTTAAGTTAGCACCAAGTATTTAATATGGCCCTATATGTCCTGCCATGTCATTGACTCCAACAGCCACTGAAAGGGATGATGTTACAGTAATGGATGTACCAGGTCCTTCCTCACAATGTGACAGCATCCCATCAGCTGAAGATTTACGCAGTCAGATTACGTTGCCCCAGCTGCTGCAGCATAAGAAAAAATATAGTCCCAACCATCCCCAAGCACAGCGTCTAAATGACAGTTTAGCAAAATTACTCGCATTGCAGCTGCTGCCTTTCCAGCTGGTGGACTCTGCTCCCTTCCATGAATTTGATGAATGTGCTGTACCACAGTGGCAGGTTCCAAAACGCCATTTCTTTTCACGGAAGGCCATTCCAGCACTATACCAGCACGTGGAAGACAATGTTATGGAGTCATTGGGAAAGGCAGTCAGCAGCAAGGTGCATGTGACTTTAGACACGTGGTCCAGCAAGCATGGACAGGGCCGTTACATTTCCTTCACGGCACACTGGGTAACTCTGATTACAGCTGGGAGGGATCCAAGACGGGGCTCTGTGCTGGAGCTTGTTCATCCACCACGCCTCCAGAAAGCTGCTTGTATGTCTGTCTGCTCCACCACCACCTCTCCCTCTTCCTCCACCTCCTTCTCTGTCTTTGGCGTAGTGGCAGTTAAACTGACGCATGACAGGGGCTACGCAATGGCTCAAGCAAAAAGATACCATACTGTGCTTGAGCAAGTTTGTTTACGGGACAGGAGCCACACCGGGCCAGAAATTCTGTCAGCTCTGCAGGGCCAGGTGCAGAGATGGTTAACACCACACCAGCTTCAGCTGGGAATGGTCGTCTGTGATAATGGCAGCAACCTTCTCTCCGCCCTACGCCTGGGTAAATTGATGCATGTACCATGCCTAGCACATGTCCTAAATCTGGTGGTACAGCGTTTCCTAACCAGGTACCCAGGGCTGGCAGAGCTTCTCAGCCAGGCCAGAAAAGTCTGCAGCCACTTCAGATGGACATTCCCAGCAAGTGTTCGCCTGGCAGAAATTCAAACAGAATTCCACCTTCGCACAAACCGTCTGAACTGTGACATGCCCACCAGGTGGAACTCGACATTAGCAATGCTGCAGCGTCTGCACAAGCAGCAGAGGGCCATCAACAAGTACCTGTGTGAGTATGGCACAAGGACAGGTTCAGGTCAACTTGTTTCACCCCCCTCCGCAGTGGCTGATGATCAAGGATGCATGCACTGTGCTGTCACCATTTGAGGAGGCAACGAGGTTGATGAGCAGGGACGGTGCATACATCAGTGACACAATTCCTTTAGTGTTCCTCCTGGAGCACACTCTGCGGGGAATTATAGATGTGGCTCTAGAGGCAGATCAGCGGGAGGAAGAGGAGGCCTTCCCTAGCTTTGAAGGCCCCAGTCTTTCCGCAGACAGCATTCCAGCGGGTCCTCCTCAGATCAGACAGGCGGAGGATGAGGAGGAATATTTAAGTAGTGGGGGCATTGAAGGTGAGGATTCCTCAAGGGAGGGTCTTGTGTGCCCAGAAACACAAGGACTAGTACTTGGCTGGAAGGAGGAAGTGCACGATGGGGTCATCCTCCTCATTGACCAGGAAGACACGAAAGCTAATACCACCTCCAACCTTATCCTGCAAAGCCTGCTAAAGGACCCCAGGATTTGTGCTATTAAGGAGAGGGATCATTACTGGTTGGCAAGCCTTCTTGATCCACGATACAAGGGTAAAGTTGCAGAGCTCATCCTACCCGCACAGAGGGAGCACAGGATGAAAAAACTTGAGGACGCACTAAAGCGACACTTGTGTAACACCTTTCCAGGCACTGGTAGGTTATTACCAAGTGATGACACAGGTGCTTCTGAGGCTGCGGATGATCAGAGGAATAGTGGTGAAGGTCGGGCCGCTTGACTGATGCCTTTTAAAAAAATTTTAGTCCACGATGCCCAGGGACGTCAGATGTAGGCACCCATTGCCAGCGTCTTCACCATATGGTGCAGGACTACCTAGGGGCAAGGGCAGACCTGGATACCTTTCCAGCAGATGATCCACTGGCTTACTGGGTGTTGAGATTGGATCACTGGCCAGAACTTAGCCAATATGCTATGCAGCTACTAGGTTGCCCTTCATCTAGCGTGCTTTCTGAAAGGACGTTCGTGCCACTGGAGGTTTTGTTACAGACAAAAGAGTGCATCTGTCCACCGACTCTGTAGACTGGCTGACATTTAGAAAAATTAATCATTCCTGGATCAGAAGCTATCAATCCCCTGATGCTGATGTAACGGAATAGATCGGGGATGTCTTCTGCATTCACAAAACCTCCACCACTGAACTCTTCCACAATACCACATAGGGGTTATGGTGTGAAGGCACTTTCTGCCACCAAAGGCACAATATTTGGCTGCACTGATGCCTGTACCAGATTCATATCATTTTAATATTGGACCGCAGGGTCCAATCCTGCGCTCTTCCACAATACCACAGAGGGGTTACGGTGTGACGGCACTGTTGCCGACGCTAAAGGCCCAATTTTAAAGCACCTATTGTTACTTTTATCCAAAGCCTGCATAAGTTTCACCATAATTTAGCCAAAAAATCACTAAACTTGTTCTGTGTGTCCTAAAATGTCTTTTCATACAGGCTGCTGCCCCAAGCAGTTGTTTATGAATAGATTAAAGGAAAACTGTTTACCGTCATTTGAAACGTTAATTTTTTTGTTTTTAAATGTTTCTATGCATCCTACAAATCCGCCACTTCACGGGCAGGTTATGGGGACCTCCTAGGCACGATATTTGACGGAATTTTTTTTAACCCTTATTTCATGGAAAACTCACTGTCCTTTTAAAGGTTTTTTTTAAAACTTTTTGTCCTTGTTTCCTGTCCCCCAGGGCACTACCCGGACCCCCATACACCTTTTATGGCAAATATCTTGCATATATCCCTGCCCTCTTGCAGGGCACTATAAAAACCAAACTTTTGAGTCCCATTGACTTGCATTGAGTTCGGTTCGTATTCGCGTTCGAACTCGGCACTTTTGAAATTGTTCGAGTTCGAATGCGAACCTAACAGGGGTGGAGGGGCTCATCCCTATTCTTCACGACATGTGCAGCAGACTGCAGCGTTGCTATTTGTAAGCTATGTCGGAAGAGGATCAAGCGTGGGAAAGATATCAGACACTTGGGTACCATGTGCTTGAGGCGACAAATGACCACCTGCCACACATCCCGTTGGCACAACACTTTGCATAGGTCCTCCACCTCATCTGTCTCTACCCCCACTTTATGTCCTGCCATGTATTGTTGTAATCTTTGTGTTCTCACTGCCAGCAGCTACTGTCGGGGTCTCACTTCTAGAAGATATCTGGGAATTGTTGTAATCTGTGTGTTCTCACTGCCAGCAGCCATTGGGAGGGGGGGTCTCACGTCTAGCAGATATCTGGGAATTATAATCTGTGTCTTGTCACTGCCACCCATCAAGGGGTCTCACTGATTTATAGGAGGTTCCTGGGAATTGTAATCTCTGTCTTCTCACTGCCAGCTATCAGGGGGTCCCACATACTTCTAGCAGATGTCTGGGAATTGTAATCTGTGTCTTGTCACTGTTGCCAGCTATCAGGGGGTCCTATCAGGGGGTCTCACTGATTTATAGGTGGTTTCTGGAAATTTTAATCTGTGTCTTTTCACTGGCTGCCAGCTATCAGGGTGTCTCACTGAGTTATACCAGAGTTCTGGAAATCTTCAATCTAGATAACACAGTTGAATCAGAGTTCTGCATATCTCCAGTTTTTATACCAGAGTTGAATCATACTTTTGTATATCTTTAACCTATATATCACTCACCATGTCAGAAAGACCAAAAAGGACAGGCAGACGCTCCCAAGCACAGATAAGAGGGCAAGCAGCCTCTGTGTCGGGAGGCTGTGCCTCTGGTCGTCGTGGACGTGGTGCATCCTCTGCAGGGGCACGCTTGTCCTTTCTAACTGGTGCTGGCCGTCTTAAGCAGCAGCAACATACAGAGAATTTGGTGGATTGGCTAACCAGGCCATCCTCATCCTCCGAGTCCTCTGGCAGCCAGGCTTGTAGTGGTTTACAGTCCACCTTAGCTGCCAAAGCATCAAATGCAGCCTCCATGTCCACAGCTACTCCTGCCATAGCCTCACCAACATACATGGAGGAGTCAGCTGAATTGTTTGACTAAAAAGACAGTGACATGCTGCTTGAGGATGCGCAGCAACTCCAGTGCTCTGATTCAATCTCTGAGGTTGAGGAAGGGAGTATAATCAACCTAGAGAAAGGGGGTGCCAGTGACACACAAATAACTGGCACTCATGTTCCCCCAGCAGCTGCAGCATATTGCGAGGTTGGCTCCAGTGACGAGGAGATAAGGGGTGATGACGATGATGAGGTCACTGACTCCACCTGGGTGTCTGATCGAACAGAGGAGTCAAGTGAGGAGGAGGAGGAGGCACAACAAACACAATACACAACGTCCTCTATGACCAACCGTAGCCAGTCCAAGGCATCAGATGTCAGAGCTGCTCAGGTGCAGAGTGCTGTTGTCTCAAAGCACACATCCAAGAACTCTGCTGTCTGGGAGTTCATTAAGAAATGTGCAGCAGACCGCACCGTTGCTATTTGTAATCTATGTCAGATGAGGATCAAGCGTGGGAAAGACATCCCACGCTTGGGTAGCATGTGCTTGAGGCGACATATGACCACCTGCCATGCATCCCGTTGGCACAATACTTTGCATAGGTCCTCCTCTCCTCATCTGTCTCTACCCCCACTATATGTCCTGCCATGTCATTGCCTACAACCTCCACTGACAGGGATGATGCTACAGTAATGGGTGTACCAGGTCCTTCCTCACAATGTGACAGCATCCCATCAGCTGAAGATTTACGCAGTCAGATTACTTTGCCCCAGCTGCTGCAGCATTAGAAAAAATATAGTCCCAACCATACCCAAGCACAGTGTCTAAATGCCAGCTTAGCAAAATTACTCGCATTACAGCTGCTGCCTTTCCAGCTGGTGGACTTTGCTTCCTTCTGTGAATTTGCTGAATGTGCTGTACCACAGTGGCAGGTTCCAAAATGCCATTTCTTTTCACGGAAGGCGATTCCAGCACTATACCAACACGTGGAACACAATGTTATGAAGTCATTGGGAAAGGCAGTCAGCAGCAAGGTGCATGTGACTTTAGACACGTGGTCCAGCAAGCATGGACAGGGCCGTTACATTTCCTTCACGGCACACTGGGTAACTCTGACTGCAGCTGGGAGGGATCCAAGATGGGGCTCTGTGCTGGAGCTTTTTCATCCACCACGCCTCCAGAAAGCTGCTTGAATGAGGTCTCCTCCTCCTTCTCTGTCTCTGGCGAAGTGGCAGTTAAACCGACGCGTGACAGGGGCTACGCAATGGCTCAAGCAAAAAGATGCCATACTGAGCTTGAGCTGGTTTGTTTAGGGGACAGGAGCCACACCGGGCCAGAAATTCTGTCAGCTCTGCAGGGCCAGGTGCAGAGATGGTTAACACCACGCCAGCTTCAGCTGGGAATGGTCGTCTGTGATAATAGCAGCAACCTTCTCTCCTCCCTACGCCTGGGTAAGTTGATGCATGTACCATGCCTAGCACACGTCCTAAATCTGGTGGTACAGCGTTTCCTAACCAGGTACACAGGGCTCTCAGAGCTTCTCAGCCAGACCAGAAAAGTCTGCAGCCAATTCAGATGGTCATTCCCAGCAAGTGTTCACCTGGCAGAAATTCACCTTCCCACAAACCGTCTGATCTGTGATATGCCCTCCTGGTGGAACTCGACATTGACAATGCTGCAGCGTCTGCACAAGCAGCAGAGGGCCATCAATGAGTACCTGTTTGAGTATGGCACAAGGACAGGTTCAGGTCAACTTGTTCCCTCCCACAGTGGCTGATGATCAAGGATACATGCACTGTACTGTCACCATTTGAGGAGGAAATGAGGATAGTGAGCAGGGACAGTGCATGCATCAGTGACACAATTCCTTTAGTATTCCTGCTGGAGCACACTCTGCAGGGAATAATAGATGTGGCACTAGAAGCAGAGCAGCGGGAGGAAGAGCTCTCAAGGCCCCAGTCTTTCCACAGACAGCAGTCCTGCGGGTGTTCAGATCAGACAGGAGGAGGATGAGGAGGAGGAATATTTAAGTTGTGGGGGCATTGAAGGTGGGGATTCCTCAAGGGAGGGTTTTGTGTCCCCAGAAACCCAAGGACTAGTACGTGGCTGGGAGGAGGTAGTACACGATACGGTCATCCTCAGCGACCAGGAACACTCTGAAGCTAATGCCACCTCCAACCTACGCTGCATGGGCTCCCTTATCCTGCAAAGCCTGCTAAAGGACCCCAGGATTTGTGCTATCAAGGAGAGGGATCATTACTGGTTGGCAACCCTTCTTGATCCACGATAGAAGGGTAAGGTTGCAGAGCTCATCCTGCCCTCACAGAAGGAGCACAGGATGAAACAACTAGAGGACACTCTAAAGCGACACTTGTGTAAAACTTTTCCAAACACTGGTAGGTTACCAACTGATGACACAGGTGCTTCTGAGGCTGCTGTTTATCAGAGGAAGAGTGGTGAAGGGGGCCGCTTGACTGATGCCTTTTCCAATTTTTTTAGTCCACGACACCCAGGGACTTCATATGTAGGCACCCATTGCCAGCATCTTCACCATATGGTGCAGGACTATCTAGGGGCAAGGGCAGACCTGGATACCTTTACAGCAGATGATCCACTGGCTTACTGGGTGTTGAGATTGGATCACTGGCCAGAACTTAGCCAATATGCTATGGAGCTACTAGTTTGCCCTTCATCCAGCATGCTTTCTGAAAGGACGTTAAGTGCCGCTGGAGGTTTTGTCACAGACAAAAGAGTGCGTCTGTCCACCGACTCTGTAGACCGGCTGTCATTTATAAAAATGAATCAGTCCTGGATCAGCAGCTATCACTCCCCTGATGCTGATGTAACTGAATAGATCGAGGATCTCTTCTGCATTCCCAAAACCTCCACCACTGCACTCTTCCACAATACCACAGAGGGGTTACGGTGTGAAGGCACTAGTTGGCACCAAAGGCCCAATATTTGGGTGCACTGACACTGACGCGTGTACCAGATTCCAATCATTTTAATATTTGAATACAGAGTCCACCCCTGCACTCTTCCACAATACCTCAGAGGGGTTACGGTGTGAAGGTTCTAGCATGCACCAAAGGTCCAATTTTAATGCACCTGTTGTTACTTTCATTCAAAGCCTGCATAAGTTTCACCATAATTTAGCCAAAAAATCTCGAAACTTGTTCTGCGTGTCATAAAACGTCTCCTCTTTTCATACAGGCTGCCGCGACAAGCAGTTGTTTATGAATAGATTAAAGGAAAAACATTTACCGTCATTTGAAATGTCATTGTTTTCTTTTTAAATGTTTCTATACATCCGACAAATCCGCCACTTCACGGGCAGGTTATGGGGACCTCCTAGACTCAATATTTGAACGAATCTTTCGTTTTTATTCTTATCCTTTATTTCATGGAAAAATCACTGTTCCTTTAAAAACGTCCTTTTTTAAACCATTTTTCCATGTTTCCTGTCCCCCACGGCACTATCCGGACCCCATACACCTTTTATGGCAAATATCTTGCATATATGCGCTGTTGCAGGGCACTCTAAAAATCGAACGTTCGAGTCCCATTGACTTGCATGGAGTTCGGATCGTGTTCGCGTCCGAACTCGAACTTTTGAAATTGTTCGAGTTTGAATGCAAACCGAACACGGGGGTGTTCGGCTCATCCCTAACCATAACCCTTGTAAGTACTGCTTTGCCCTACGGGTCCCAAGCATCCACTGCAACTGGTCATCATGCCTAGCTCCTAGCTGATCAGAGTCCAATAAACCCGAAACAGCGCTGTCCTAGGAGTGGCTTTGACCAGTTGCATAAACCTTATCTCTGCTAGAAAAAGCCATAGTATGGCATAGCATTGATTTTAGGGTTCTGTGTAATAACAGACCCAGGATGCATAAAAGCGAGACAGGGGTCATTTGCATATCCTACCCAAAGTTCCTTGCTGCACATGGGGAGCTCTGGGATGCAATTCTTTGAATTGCTATGATGTGCAAGTGGCTTCTGCAATAATAAACAAACATATATATATATATACAAACACACACATACACACACACTCATTTAAGTTGTGATTGAGGTGAAAAATTTGATTAAAAGCCTCCACATAGAAAACAATAAAGTTTATTATTGCAGAAGTCATTTACACATCCCAGCAATTCAGAGAACTGCTTCAAAGATCACATGTGCTACATTCCCCATATGCAGCACGAAAGTCTGGGTAGGACATGCAAATGATGTTTGCAATTTCTAATTTTTTTGCACCCTGAGTCTGATCAGATTCATGCAACAGGTCACAGCCACTCTTTCGGGCTTATTGTGACCTGTTGCATAAACCTGATCGTTGATTAAAAAAAAAAAGAGGCATCTAGCATGGCACAACATTGATTAGACGGTTCTGTGTTAAAGCAGAACCAGAATGCAAAAAAATGAGAAATTGCAAACATCATTTGCCTGAATGATGAGCACGTGTTCATGTAAGATGCTTCCCTTAGCAGGGGGAACCAATAGAGCAGAGTTTTCGTTGCTGGGAGGAACAAATATCAGTTGCAAACCTACCAGAACTGAAGTCATGCTTTGTTTGTGTTGCAGAAAACGTTTAAATTAAAACACTTCTGGTTTCACCCAGCCCGCTCCCATCGCACATTGGAATTATTGACAATATTTTCAGCATATGTGCAACATATACACACACACACAAAATGTTTATTTACTCAAATATCACAAACTACACACACACACATTATTAAAAACCGTTGAATGTGAAATGGTAGACCGTACATGCCCTGGTATATGGACCATATAATGTAGGTAGTTATACATTCCGTGACCAGATTCCTAAGTACAAAATAAGAGTAATGTCATCTGCGCAACAAGTTACACTGGTAGTGGAGAAAAGCAAAAAAAAAAGGCTCACTCCCAAAACACATCTTGTAAATAGGACACATCTACCTGAAGAACTCCTCCCCCTCCAAAATAATAATAATTGTTGAGGGAATTCCGAATAAAAGTACCTGTACCTCAGCCTACGTGGGCCTACCCTACCTGAGAGAGAAGACAGTGAGAAGTGAATGCTAAGGGAGAACCTCAACGATGGAGACCATACCCAGTATTATGTAAGTGCGTACAGGTAGCCTTGGAAAAACCAGCAAGATATGGTCACAACAGGAAAACCAGATTGTAGCCCACATAACAATACATATAGCATCTCCTGTAGCTAGTGTATCGGGTGGAAAGTGGAAACAGTTTGCAAGTTTGCGGCTCGGATGTAGGGTTTCCTGCGCGAGGTTACTGTACAATAACATCTCCTATACTTATCATGGGAGACATTAATTTTCACCTCTGCATGGAAGATCAGGCTATTCCAATGTATCCTGCACTTCCACACGGAAGACAGTTTTTCATTGAGGAATACCGACTCTAAAAACTGGTGTTAAATGATTCTGAAAATGCAAAAACACGTACAACTTGTAAGTAACAGGGCATCATGTAGAGAGCAAGGAAAGGTCCTGTCCGGGGTTTATGTGTCACCCAGATTCCTCTCTTACACCTTCCGGAACCTCTAAGCACCTGGTTTTGCACTTTGCCTCAGTTGCAATTTAGTGCAGGTGAGGCAAACAGACATCGCTCTGGAGTCTGGGGATCAGACGGTCTCTATCTGCTGGAGCACAAGGTTGGTCATGCTAGTTTGCTGAAGCCTGACAAGCACTAGGTTTGCACAGGTTGTTAGTCAGGACTATTGTGTGTTTAGTTAGTGCCGGGACACGGCTAGGAATTTTCTTTGCTTTTGAAGTATTTATTTTTGAGCAATATACAGCGTGGTGTATAGCCTGTGTGTTGCTGCAGTAAATGTACCACCGTTTGAAGAAAAGTCACTGGTCTGGTCTCTGAACCTTTAAAGAGTGCTCACCCCAGAGAGCAATTGCACCCGCTACCTGTTTCCCAGCTCACACACTATAAACACTACCCCCCATTAAATCCCATACTCACCACTCATCCCACGGTAAAAAGGGCAGCGCAATCCGCTGCTTCTTCTCGCCGGAAGCAGAGTGAGACTGGGAACAAATAGTTCCTAGTTTCCCTTTGCGATCACTCCATGACTCTGTGTGATCTTGAGCAGAGCACGCTGTCGGGACATGCAAGGCTTCATGAAGTCCTGTGTGTTGGTTGTGTATCAATAAGAGGCAGTGGTTACTTCCAGAAATGCAGGCTTTACTTAGGTGATTTCTACAATAAAGATTCATAACACATCAGACACTTAGATACAGCAATCAGCAGAGATGAAGTAAGTAAAATAGAGGAGGTGGTAAAAGCAAAGCTGTTGTATTTCCCAATACTATGGACCCTACATGCTGATACTCGCGGAACGCCGCTGCTGATATCTGGCAGCTTTGCGGTTCGTTCCGGGTCAAGGTATCAGTTGCAAACCTACCAGAACTGAAGTCATGCTTTGTTTGTGTTGCAGAAAACGTTTAAGATGGTAAGATGGAGATGGTAAGGGAATATCTGCTAGCTAGTGTACATTATCCTGCTTACCGTCTCCATTTTACCACCAACTGTGGAATAGGACCCTATGGCTATTCTTCAATCAGCCTTCTTTTTAACACCAGTGAATGTACTCTGGTGAATTTAAAGTGGCTATTTCCATTGAACTCTGATAGAAACTGTAACGGGCGCAGTGGCGCTCACACAAGAGTAGCGAGGTTGAGATCCTTTTGGATGGATTTATCGTTTCGATATTAGCGAAATAAACCGTACTTTCAGACTTATACTCCAAAGCCAGGGAGTATGACAAGACAACAGAACTGCTACTAAGCTCCAAAGATTTTGAGACCAACGGACAACTTAGAGCACACAACAATACATCAGATTGCAAGACAGAAACGTCAGTACTGAGATATTTGGTAGGACAGGCAATGAATTGAACAGACTGCAGGGCAGTCAAGACACTGACCGATTTTTCGTTTTCAGACCACCTTGATCGGGTATTCTGTAATTTAGGATTACCAGGGTCTATTGATACACACACAGGTTTAGGGATCGTGCAAGCCTGGGAACTTTTGGCAAATCGAAGCTGAACATAAGCTGATAACCAACAGTCTTTCGTATTTGCAGATGGCACTAGTGTAGCGCTCACTCCCGGAGGAGCCGCTGAATTTAACCTCGGGATAGTCTCTCCGCACTAGGGAATAAATATACACCAGCACTGTTGTGGATTTTATAAATTATATACTTTACTGGTCTCAATAAAGCAGCATATATAATATAAGCACGGTGTATGGAAACAGGATTTCGTATTGCGGGAAACACGCAGCGGTAAAAGAAAAGTTTAACCCTTTCGTTTTTGGAGTGTAAGTCCCGTGCAGGTTATGTCCCAAAAAGTGTGTGTGCGTGAGCTCAGGTACCCGGGTACTATATTTCAACTGACCAGTGAATGTATTTAATAAAATCTTCGACTAGTCACGTTGGGGCCCTGTAGATTTTAGCAGTGCTGCAGCATGTGTCTTTAAACTTTAACTGTGGCCTAGGAGGCCTCTCACCCATCCGCCAGACAATCTGTTCCGCTGCCCGATCAGGACGTCTCTCCGCTGAATTGTGCTGGGACTCTGTGTCACCGGATCCGCTTCTCTCGCTTGTCTGTCTTTACAACACGATTTACAGCTTACCGCCTGCACTCCCAGTGGATCATCGTGGTCTCCTAACTCGGGGTCCAATCTGCGACTCTTTGTCTGTGTAAAACCTCTCAGCGGTGGATTACTGGGTCTCTGGCAAGTCACTATATTGATCCCCAGCCTCGGCAAGGCAGCGCCTGCTCTCCGGTCTGGTTACAATCGCTCACAGTCTCACGTGCGTCTCACTTGGTTCACTCCTCGGCTCACACTGGCTCTCCTTCCAGGAGGCTGCAGATGTCCTCTCCTCCTTCCCCACCCACTTCCTGTCTCTGCCCCAAAGCATGCTGGAAAACGTAGTCCCAATGTGTCCAGTATAGTTTACATTGCGCTTGTCTCCCTCTGGTGGTCAAAAATGAGTAATACAGCAACAGAGTTTTAAACAGCGCTACACTAGCATAACAGATCGTATCTCAGAACCCTTAGACCTGGAGCAAACCCCCGATAAGGCTGCAGTAAGAAAACCAGGGCGAGATGGAAATCTCCCCATGAATCGAGTAAAATCCCAAGCAGCATGCATGGGGTTAAACCAATGGCGCACAACACTAGTCAACGCTATAGCATGAAACATAAGATTGGTCAGAGACAAGCCGGGTCAAAATCAGGAGCAGGAATCGTAGACAAGCTGGGTCGGCAACAGATTAGCAATAATGAATGAGAGGAAGCGAT